>JAYJMH010042952.1:0-14772 GCA_036873815.1 Phacellophora camtschatica | reverse complement strand
AGTTTACGAAAGTATGTCATTTACGTGTTCAAAATTGCTGGAAGGACGAGTAAAGGTAGCGGGGTTTTTAGTGCTGTAGCAGAAGAGAGAACCAAAGAAGACAGTAAGTTGACGATTTCATTGAAGAGACAACAACGCTCGGAACGTCTAATTATGAATAGCTTACATTTAGTCTTATGATATATATTCTTTTGTTGCATGAAAACGCAATGTATCACATCCAACAGGGTGTACAAAGGGAATGCATAAAATACATGCTCACTGATTTCATTAACAATAGACGTACTATTTCTCTTTGCCACCCGCCTTCCCCTTTAATCCGTACTAATGGCTTTTACAGTGTACATTCATCCCACCGTCCCGGACCTCATTTCTAGCAAAGTCCATATCTGCTGCGAATTATTTGTAATTTCCGATCCTTCCGAATTCAAAATGTCCTCCAGAAGCCGTGTCCCGTGTCATATATTGGGTACCCTGCTCGTTATAAATCGTTAATTCTGCATTCCAGCAAACAACCAAACCCAATGTGTGTTTTGATCGCAATTTAACAGAAGTGGAAATCCTTTCTCTAATTATATACTCATTTTAAAGACAATTGCTATCATCTGTTTTTATTGTTAATTTGGTTACCCACAGATCCAAGTGCCCCACCAAATAACATCAAAGCTCAGAATAAAAGTTCATCGAGCATTTTGGCCACTTGGGGCGATATCCCTGTGGATTCGAAAAATGGCATCATCACAAAATACAAGATATACATTCGAAAGGTGGGAGCATCTGGTTCATGGATGACTTTTGAAACGACTACCAAATCTTTCCTAAAATCAGGCCTTGATTTGTGGCAATTTTACGACGTCCAATTATCTGGTTTCACATCGGTTGGAGAAGGAACGAAAAGTTCAAGTTTGAAAGTTAGAACAGATGAAGATTGTAAGTTGCATTTTAAATCATTTATGCAAATTTGATTGCAACATTAGACTTTTCATTGTAGACTTTATTGTTTTTCCCATTAAATCGATGACCAAAAAAGGCTCTTTTTTCGTTTCTGCTACCTGTTATATGATGATAATAAACCCATTAATAATCAATGTAAACGGACTATTCAAATGTACGACAATGGATTTTCCTTTGGAAGAGACATTTAAATACGCTTGTCAAGCATGAATAACGTCGGCGTGTCAACGGATTTTTCAGACAGATTATTTGCGTGTGCCGATGTTGGAGTTAAATTACTTGTTGATTTATGTTTTGAATGCGAAAGATACCTGTGTGGTTTTTGAGTCTACTCCAAAATGCAACATTACCCAAGGTGGGTATTGGAGGGTTCCACTCCATTCCTTGAGTTGGTACCCTCTTACCCCAACTAAACTGGTTCTCATTTTCCGACCTCAAACGGATAGACATCTGTGGATTTCGTGGTTAGAAGCTCCGACAACTTGTCCCGAACCCGTGCTTTCACCGAGAGTTTTTCTTCAAAACACACTTAACCACTTGGCCAACTCGACCCTAGCTGAATAAAGTTAGTTTGCATGTGATACTCTATACCAAATGAAACTTATCTAGGAGTTGCCCGTTATTTGGGAAGGAATCCTGGCGTACAAGGACTGATATGACTCTTGGAGACGAGACGAAAACAATTTATTACATTAAAAATCTGTTAGAATTTGTAATACTCAAATTAGAAAAATTTGCAGTAGAATGAGTGTCTGTTGACTGAATGTTTTCTCTGTAGTGCCAGGAGCTGCACCGACAAGCATCACAACAACTGCGACCTCATCAAAATCGATCAGCATGACTTGGGTGGATATAGATGCAACAAAAACATACGGTATCATCATTTCATACAAGTTAAAATATCAAAGAGAAGATGGCGGTGGCATAGAGAAAGAAATTATAACAAATACCAAATCAGCACTGATAGAAAGTCTTGATGAGTATGTGGATTATGGTATACGAATTGCAGGCATTACAAGCAAAGGTGTTGGAGTTTTTTCTGTGAAAGTTACACAGAGGACACTACAAGATGGTATGCTTCTATATTACTTGGAATTTATTTTCCCCTGGCATTCATGGTCGGGTAGATCTTATTATATAATGTTTTGTCCATAAGTGAATTTGAACAAATATTTTCTGTAAACATGGCATTTTTTGTCAATTCCTAAACTGATAACATTTTTATTTTATATTTTTATTTTATATTATAACTATTTATATAAAAATTTTTAATGAAACATATAAAACGAAGACCTTCGCAGCTCAACTTCTGGGTTTTTAGTTTTTACTTCTCTGAAAATTTCTTTGAAATACGACGTACATGAATCGTTAAACTGGATTTCAGACTATAGCACTCAGTCTAAACTACCGTTTTTTGCAGTACCATCATCACCACCGATGAATCTACGAGGAACTAATGCGAGTTCAACGTCCATACAGCTATATTGGGACTCAGTACCAACTGCAGATCAAAATGGTATAATAATAAGTCATGATGTAATGTACAGAAAACAAATTGATGAACTTGAATGGAAGAATATTACTGTTAAATCGCCCAGTATGTCTTTGCTTTTTGGCGGTTTGCAATTTTACACAGTATATGAAATCAAAATCGCAGCCTCGAATAAGATTGGTTTTGGTCCATACAGCAGTGTTATTGCTATACGCACTGACGCGGACGGTATGTTACAAAATTACCATTCTGTTTTGTTTTGAATTGCTTGTTGATTTTTTACATTGGCAATATGTTGATTCATTGCTTCCTGTCAAAGATTCCTTTGCGACCAGCATGCATTGCGCAAGTTTTTGGCGGTCATTTTCGTGGTCCCTGAAAATAAATAAGATAGATAATGCAGAAGAAAGCAACTGTTCATAGTCAAGAAACTTGTTGTCGTAGATCATAGTCTATCTTACGTTATGAAATATTACGAAGTATTGCTGTTCATTTTCTTCTTACCTTGAGCAAATGCAAACGCAATCTGACGTCAGAGGTAAAGTGAATGATACGAAAAGATCATAGGTTTATGAAAATGAAATGTTTTTATTGAGTCAATCAGGCAAACGAGTTCCGAGTTTGAAATAAGTCTTTTTCTAGAGTTTTTCTATCGTTAGTGTCCATAGAGGCTGAAATGAGATGAAATGTAACGGAAAGGCGGAAATGTCAATTGGGGGTAAATATCATTGCATGCAGAAGAAAGACTAAAATATTTCCTTATGCACCATATTAATTGTAGTTTTTAAAACACTAAACAGTTTATCATTCCCTCGGTATAATAAATAGGATTTTACTAAGGTGATCTTTCATTTTTAGATTATATTAAGCCACGCTTTACATTTTGCATCTGTCGTTGATTCTGTTCTTTCAATACAATTACTTATATACTTCTGAAACGAAATGATTATATTCTTACTACACTTTTAGGCCCTACAGCAGCGCCAATGAATTTTTCTGGTTCTCTCATAACCCACCGCAGCATAAATATGACTTGGAGACGAGTACCTAAAGACTCGAGGCAAGGCATCATAATGGGCTATAGGCTTTTTTACAAAGATGCAACACTCAGAGATGAAATTTGGAATAGTTCTATTATTGCAAATAGACAAAGTGGAAGCGATTTCTTCAATAAAACAATCCTTGGACTAAAGATATACACACCGTACACCCTTCGAATACAGGCATTTACATACAAAGCATATGGTGTTTTTAGTAAACATTTTACTGTTTGGACGGATGAGTTCGGTAGGTTTCTCTATTTTTTACATATGGTTTGTTTCATAAACAGTACAAAATAACAACAAGGATAGTGGTCTTTGTACCATGATGCACCACGTTCCACTTGTACCATGATGCACCTAGTTCTCGGTAGGTTTCTATATTTTTTACACATAGTTTGTTTCATAAACAGTACAAAATAACAATAAGGATAGTGGTCTTTGTACCATGATGCACCCCGTTCTACTTGTACCATGATGCACCCAGTTGAGCTCGGTAGGTTTCTCTATTTTTTAGGCATATTTTGTTTCATAAACAATACAAAATAACAATAAGGATAGTGGTCTTTGTACCATGATGCATCCCGTCCCACTTGTACCATCATGCACCCAGTTGAGCTCGGTAGGTTTCTCTATTTTTTAGACATATTTTGTTTCATAAACAATTCAAAATAACAATAAGGATAGTGGTCTTTGTACCATGATGCACCCCGTTCCACTTGTACCATGATACACCCCATTATATGTATAATAATTATCTGATGAGTCAATGAAAGTCCAAGCTTCAACAATGCAGCTTGGTTAATATTCCTCCTCTGCAGATTTTCCGAAGATAGAATCAACAGTTACATTTATTGTATTGCAATTTACTTACATTATTTATAGCAATATCCATACCATTCACCCCGGGAAAGGCCATACAGCCATTGAAAAACAACGTACAACTTAATATTATCAGGAAGTAAATGCAGCCAGAGCTTTATGCCATTTAAAACTTGATTTGTATGTGTTACCCCCTGTAAAATGAAAGTTAGATAGGATTTTCCCCTTAAATAGAAAACAATCCGGGAGTGTAAGGGTTTAAAGGCACCCGTTCAACACGTTCTAAATGGACACTATCCATATTCTAAATCTTGTCTATACCAGTTATTTAACTCTACCGAACGTTGATTTAGAATATGGACTGTGTCTATAGATTTAATCCAACGCAAATTTTAACATTTAACCGAAACCGAATCTGTTGTTTATTTTAAAATTGTTTTACTTCTATTATTGCTCCTGCTCATACCCTACACTTACTCCAAGTCTATTTTATTTTGTAAATCAATAAAAAATACGTCACTGCGGAGGAAAATAGCCTACAGAGTAGCGACCTTGGCTCCTCCGCAGGGTATTTTTCTCCGCTGTTACATATTTCTTTACTAAACAAAACGAAACAGACTTAGAGCAAGCCTATTCATACCCCAACAGGAAGTTCGTCAGCGTCAGAACTAACAAAGGAATTAACATTTGCTTTAAAAATAAACTTTTGACATTGGACATTCATTTTCAGAAAATGTTAAATTTAGAATACAAGCATTTTACTGCATAAACCAGCTCTTATTGTCTCCTTATGCGTGCTCCTGCTTTCCTTGCGACCTGAATTATTTGCCTAGTTTATAAGCAAGAACATTACCGTATTTCTGTTGCCCAACTAATTAGAAAATAAAATAAAATCTCAGAAGCACGTTTGCTCCGTTATGAAAATTAATTAAATACCAGTCACCTCGATGTAAATTAAATTCAAAATAAATTCAGTGCTAATATTTGTCCAACCCTTCACCTCAATTCTACTGAATTATTAAATCCAAACTTTTGCTCCGTTGCAAAAATAATTAAGTACCAGTCACCTCGGTGTATATTAAATCCAAAATGAATTCAGTGCTAATATTTGTCCAACCTTTCATCTCAATTCTACTGAAATATTTACTGTTTTGATGAATAATAAATTGATGTGAATTTTTTAATTAATATTTCTGTTACCCAACTGATTGAAAAATTAATTAAAATTTTAGAAGCACTTTTGCTCCGTTGTAAAATAATTAACTTAAATCCAAAATGCTGGTATTTTTAATTTAGATTTTTGGATGACCTCAGTTGTCTAGAACTATCATATGGCACAAGGAGATGTTCTAGACACTGTAGAGCTAGTCTATTCAAACATTTGTAAGTAAGAAGGGCAATCTCTATTCTTGATGAAACGGGGAACCAATGCAAGAATAGGTCTGACATGGTCAAACTTGTTGGCTCCTTTCGCTACCCGAGCATCAAAGTCTTGTATCTTTTGAAATTTGTTTAGACAATTTTTTCGTACATCCATACATCAATGAATTGCAATAATCAATAGTGGATGACACAAATGAATGAACTAGTTGCTCTGCAGCTTCCTGTTACAAGTAATGTCTAATTTGTCTTATACGTTTTAGCTCGCAAAATGCTGTTTTGCTAATGTTGTTCATTTGTTTTTCCAAAGTCATGTTACTTCCAAAAATAACACAAAACATTCTTGGCGCTATTAGCTTTAATGATATTTGCAGATCCGACCTTGACTGACAATTCTGGTACTTTGGCTATTTGCTGTTTGCTTCCAATTATCAACGATTCAGTCTTATCATCATTTAGATTTAATTGATGGCTGAGCATCCACCCCCAAATATCTTGAATACAATCTTCTATTTCCCTAACTGCCTCGTTTTTCGCCTCCGGGTCAGACGGGCTGAAACTTGTTGCATATCATCTGCGTATCCTGCTACGCTCAATGCATGCCTTTTGATAATTTCAGATAGCGAACTTAAATAACCCAGAAAAACAACTGGACCTGCTAAGCTACCTTGAGGCACTCCGTATTTCAACCTATAGATCTCTAATAAGGTGTCCTTGACAATGATTTTCTGTCCCTCAAGTAGGAAAAAGCCATGATCGAACTGACCCTGAGATATTAAATCACTGTTGAAAAATCACAGACAATATTTCCAGGTCAACTGTATCGAATGCCGCACTCAGATCAAGCAAAACTGGTATAGTGACTTTCTGTTTTTCGATACTGCTCATAATGTCCGAACAAACTATAAATAGTAACGTCTCAGTACTGTGGTATTCCTTGTGAGCAGAATTTTTAGTTGAATACAAGCCATTTTGTTGCAGATGTTGCACAAACTGAGGTAATGCTGACTTCTCTATTATTTTTAAAACAAACGGAAGGTTACTAACTGGACGATAATTCTTAACGATCAAATCCAACCTTAGTTTCTTTAACAAAGGCGTGACAAGTGCACATTTCCAGCAATCTGGAAAGTTTCCAGTTAACATTGACTTGTTTACAATAGCAGTAATTGATTTGATTAGGATGTCAAAGCACTTTGGATCTAGACAACAGGATTTAACTGGTGACTTCATTATTATGTCCTTGATTTCTTGCTCTGAAAGCTCTTTGAACTGGTCAAATGCAGGTACATTTTGCAAAAGTTCAAATTCAGCAACATTTTCTATACCATACTGGGTTACTGTGATCTCAATGTGTGATCTTACGTTTTCAATTTTTTCAATGAAAAAATCCCCAAACGTTTTGCACAATGTCTCTTTTGTCTCATCAGGATATTTTGTACTATTTCCTCCAGTTGTGAGTTTAGAAACAAAACTGTAAAATTGCTTTTGGTTACCTCTACAAGCTTCAATCTTACAGGAATAAAATGCCTTTTGGCATCATTGCAAATCGTGATGTAATGATTCCTTTTATTTTTAAATGTATCAAAATCGGCATTATCCTTGGTTTTTTCCACTTGATTTCAGATGCTCTCTTTTTTTTTATTTTTGTCTACAGATTTAATTCTTTAAAATTTTAGAAATTATTGGTGCATGCTTATTCAAAATTTCTTCAGATTCGAATCATATAGATGAGCTAACTCAGTCAGTGATGTCTCATTTTAATCAGCCCTGATCATATCAGTTGATACAATGTCACTCTTCAAGTTTTCCAAATTGATCTCTCCTAACTGTCTGAATCTTATTTCCTTTGTTTGAACCTTATTTCTTTTGCTTGATCCATGGTGGTCACAAAACAGTGATTTGAAATGTAATTTCTTGTCTGTGTATTTTGTTGTGATATTTCATAATTAGTGATGATTAGGTCAAGTGTGTGACCAGAAATATGAGTTGGCAGCCAAACATGATTTATTTGCATCATTGCCATCATCTAAATGAATATTGAAATCTCCACCTATGAGCAATTTGCCTGGTGTTGTTATGATTGATTCTAGGTAGTCTGAAAACTCTGTGAGGAATGTCCTCGCAGTTACTGGAGGCTGTGTGGAGTATGGTGGTCTATAAATTTTGCTTACAGTTATGGTTCTGAGTAACTCCCACTCTGCAAATTCAAATGAAGTCTTACAGCCAGAATTTATCAGGTTTGCTTTAAATTTAGATTTGGATAATAAGCCTATCCCTCCTTAACGAATAAACAAAACGAAATAGACTTGGAGCAAGTGTAGGGTATGAGCAGGAGCAACAATAGAAGCAAAACAATTGTGAAATAAACAACAGATTCGGTTTCGGTTAAATGTTAAAATTTACATTGGTTTAAATCTATAGACACAGTCCATATTCAAAATCAACGGTCGGTACTCGGTAGAGTTAAATAACTGGTATGGACATAGTCTATACATAGTCTTCAAGATTGACTTACTTGACTTACTTGACTTAATCGCATAATCTTTATAAGATCTTCGCACATTTTGCATCCACCATCCTCTTCCACCGAGCCCGATCAATAGCGTTCCGTTCGACTGTCAGAATCGGGAGTCCCATATCTTCACGAATCTGGTCAATCCATCGTTTTTGCGGTCTTCCTCTAGGTCGTTTACCATCAAACTCTTCCTTGTACGCACGGAAGACGTAGCTATCCTCTCCTCTCCGTACAACATGCCCGAACCAATTTAGTCTCCTCTTCTGTATAATGTCTAGAATGTTACTACTTAGGCCAGATCTTTCTCTAATATCTTTCATCTTGCATCTATCACGACAAGACTTTCCAAGCATCGCTCTAAGGCAATCGTTTTCAAAAACCAACAGCTTCCGCGTATCCTCGATCTTCAGGGTACAGGTTTCTGATGCATAAATGGCAATTGGGAGAATAAGTGAGAATTTGGAATTGGCATTTTACATAATTTTAATGTCCTGAAGGCTATTATTATACGAGCGATGATTTTGAAACGTTGAATTGAGCGACAAATAAAACGGAATGATAGATTAAACATGAAATTAAGACCAGAGGGAAACGTTTTCTTGCAGTACATTATGTTTGTTCCCGGGGGTTGGACCGGCTTCATTTTTGCAACAAAACGACAGTGTATTTGTTTTTTTCGTTTTAATTTTATTCATGTACTGGGTGTCCGAAAAAGTTTTGCTTTATTACCTTTTAATCTAAATAAAAATGTTGCGTAGCTAACTTACAATTTATACCTCACTCTTTAAAATTGATGCCTTGGGCACCAATTCATCTTCAAATGCTAGATTTGTAATCACGACAAACTCAGAGCCTTTTACTGAAGAGGCTTGAGGCAACACGTTGAGGAACACTTGAACTGGTGATGAGAACACTTAGGATGTAAATATTGCTAAATTTGTCTTTAAAACTAATTTTTTTAAACACAAATCTGATAGTGGTCTTCTTTTTGAGGCCGTTTAGTTGTAAACTCTTGTTCCATGATGATATCAGACTTAAGATTTTATTTAATAATAAGATTTAATAATACGAGTAAGATAAATTGTAAGTTAGTTAGTAAGTTAATAACAAGGTTACCTCTTTGGTTACCTCTTTGGACACCCGGTATATATACAGAAACATTTTAATTTACCAGGTGTCCGGAAAAAAATGGTAACAGGTTTGATTAAGACTAATGCTTAGAATGCTTCAATCCGTTAAACGTTATTTTTTAAGTAATCCTATATAGTTAACGTAAAAATGAAATTCTATTTTTTAGATTGGTCGTTTGGGAATTAAGATAGTAACGTCTAAATCTAAATTCCTCCTCAAAAGCATTGAGTTTTAGATTTTGGCCTACCCTCTTTAATTATATATCTATTGCATAAATAATTTATTTTTATGTGTAGCATGGAAGCCACTCACCGTTTGCCAGCGAAGACACATTCACTGAATTTACAGCAGACATGGTGAAGAAGTATATACAAGAAGAGGAAATCAGGAGCAAGCATCAATCTTCATTGCTGAAGCTTCGAGAAAAAGCTTTACTGGAGAAAGCTAGAGCTGAAATGGCATACCTTGAGAACCAGAAGACCTCGTTAAAAAATAAAGGTGCTGATGATCAAATGCCTCCATTGAACAAGAAGCAAAGAGGGCTGTGGATGAAACTGCAGTCAGAACAGGTGACTTTTTCACAAATTTAATAGCAGCAACAGAAACGTGGTGTAAATAATTTTTGTTCAGTTGATGCTGCTAGAAATTGCTCCAGAATAAATTATTAAATTTTGTAACCTTGGACGAGCAGTATTTTTGCAAAAAGCATTGGAATAATTGTTGAGTTGCACAAGGAGAAAACAAGTGGACATTGATAGAAAATGTGAAGTTTCTGTAAAAAGTGCCTTTCTGGCTAAAAGGATAGTTCTGATTGCCTAACATGGGAATTTTTTAGGAAATGGTGACAGTCTAGAACATAATATTTTTAGGTGGTTAAATGCAAATTTATTTCACGAGTTGAGGTGGAGGGTGAAAAGGTTTTAAGATCATTTCCAGCATCATTTTTAGCTCAACAACGTATACATGGATCGAAATAAGGAATTGTTACGTCACCGGTGATTGACATTACGATTTCATGCGCAAAATTCTGAAAATTTCCAATTGCATGTCTATATTTATTATATACCTGTTTTTTCAGTACAATTTTAAGATCTTCCGACCAGTTTTATCAGTTCCCGTTTGTTTTCACGGATCACTGGCCTAATTTCGGTAAAAGATGAAGTCAAAACGAAGATTTGTTTACCTTTTATCTCTGATGGCGGATCCGTGGTCTATTTCATTCAAGTAGATCCCTGCTGTTAAGAAACTGTATTTTTGATTTTACCAACAGTGGTATTTAGCGAAATGGTGAATTATTGATTTTCTGCTTGTGTTCGGCTCTTTCCTATTGACCTTTAAATTTTGCACGCCAAGAAAGAATTTTTCAATTTCAAAAAATTTCTTGTTTGTACTAAAATGGAATTAGAACAGAGAATTAGTTAAAATCTGAAGCGTTTGATGCTACTGGTTTACTGATTTTTTTAATTTTGTGTTTACGTATTTTCTCAGAATGAAATACGGCGATTGAAACAAGCTTACAGGGCAGCAAGTCACGAAAGGAAATTCATGCTTTACCAACAGAAAGAAATATTGAGATTGAAAGATGAAACGCAAAAGATTTGGGGCAAATTGGGACACGACAAAGCTGCAAATCGTCAGGAGAACTCTAAACAGCCAGATGATGAGAATGTGGACAGGTCAGCGAGTGAAGGGTCCTCGGTATGTATTTATATCAGACAGAGGCTCAGGTTGCTTCTATTGTGTTCTTTTTCAAAGCATGCAATGTTTTTTTTATAAAAGAAGAATATATTTTGGGCAACTGAATGTTTTCAGATACTTAGATACTTCATAAAATCTCAGCTGGTTTGTTTCTTTAAATGTGAATTTATAAATGTTTGCTTCAGATTGCTTCAGTTGATCAATCAAGTATGATTTCCGAGGAACTTCCAAAGAAAAGTTTTCAAACCCCGAGCATCAGATCTCAGTTTCGAACAACTCAATCTATTTTCACCAAATCAAAATCTCAACTCACCAGCAAAAGTGTTTCATTGAAGAAAGATTCGACATCATTTCATTCCACAGCAGAGCCACCAGAAGAGATCCTTGCGGAACCTTACGAGAGCCCTGCTTCAAAGGACGCCAGCTTTCCCACGTATGAAAATGCGAGCAAGTCGCAAAAACTTTCACCTCAAAGTCAAGAAGAATCTTGCAGAGCGGAGGAAAGAGAAGAAGCTGAAAGTACTGCAGATGATATTTCAGTAACGGAACACACACAGTCTAGCATGCTGGTTGATCTTAAAAGGCTAAAAAAGAAAGCTAGTGAAGAGTAAGTACGAGTTTGTAAATTGTCGTCAGTGGGATAACATTTGTGTCTTTTTCAGAGCCGATGCTGTTTTAGGTTCACACACAGGTACTTTTGGGAGCAAGGCTTAAAGTATTAAAACTGATGTAAGGTAATAATTCGATTATTCAAAAGTCAGCTTCCCTGAGAGTGTTATCTAAAAAGAAGCATGAGTATTATCTAAATGAGTTATCTTATATGAACCTCAACATAGGTATGATCGTACGAAGAAGAATTCTGGAAAGTTTGTAATCAATGTGTTGTCTTTTTTACTGAATCTTAAAGAATATCAAAAGGGGGCTTATTCGATCTCTGTTTTGAAAAAATACAGGGGTGCTTATTCGAGAATGAGGCTTATTAAAAAAATCACCTTCAAGAGGGGGCTTGGTCAAATCATTACGGTATTTAATTTAGTATTTTCGTGATTTTAACTCTGCATAATTTGAACCTCATTCACTGTAGCGGGACAAACACGACACCATTTTTTGGGACTTATGGTATTTGTTAGACTGTCTCTGTTGGAGTGAAAGCAGTGAATATTTAAATGATTGACCATTGAGTAAAAGTGACCCATTAAATGGATAAAAACAAGGTTGTTGAAGTCTTTAAAAGAATAAACCACGCAGATATTAACTGCCAGCAAAATGCCACGAGCGGAGATCATTACTTTATCATGCATATATCTTTCGCCAAGAATGAACGCATTGTATTGGTTGCTGGAGAACTATAATTAAATTATATTGGTTCCGCGTTTGTTTGGTTGGTAGTTTTTAGCATATCCTGAACCATTTCATATCCTGAATTCAAGGATTTTCTAGTAAATTTGGTTAAAATTTTTTTTTGCAGATATCTAATCAGAAGAGAAAAAGTTTTGAAAAATCGTCGTTCTCAGTTTGAGTCAGTTTTGAAAAATCAGGTTGAAATGGCTGATTGGCAGAAAAGGATTGAATTTGATGAAATACAGTTAAAAACAGATATTAAGCGAGCACTTGATAAAACTAAGCGACAAATGGAAAAGTCCTCAGATATACCAAGCAAGGTTTCAACTGAAGGCAAGTTTATATTGTTAAGCATCCTATCCTATTGACTGCTTACCAGATTGCTTGCAGAAACGAATGAAATGTTCTTTGTACGAAAATAGAACATTATTCAGTGTCAGGGAAACATTACTATTGCATGGTCGTTAGAAGGTTCATAAAATAATTGAGATATTTCTTACCCAAGACACAGCCATTAAAAGTCAAGTAATGTTTTCATTAATATTGTTATACTACAGGAGAAAGGCTGGAAAATTGTCTCCTCTCAAATGTTGAACGTGTTTATTAGTTTTAGCAAATCTATACTGGAACCTGGAGCTAATTCGAACAGGAAAGATTGATTTTATGAAACAAATTATTCAGTTTTAAATTATTCAACTAAACGTTGTGATTTATGATTTGAAATAATATATTTTACACTTTTGAGTGTGCTCAATCAAATCAAAATATGCACTGAATGCTAAATTTTGTGTTAAAACTTGTTTACTTTGATTTTAGTTCACTGTGAAAGGCTCGAAATCTACTCTTTACAGTGATAAATTGGATCGTTTTGATCAGAACAGAATCTTCTGTTTACAATATGCTTTTTATTCATGAAATTTATGGTAAAGCCAACAGGGGCAGATTTTATATCAGCCAATCAAATGATTTGTTTGCATATTTTGTAATTAAAATTTAACAATTGATCAGAGTTCCCTATTTCGTGTTTTTATTTCCTGCTCGCGGTGGAGGGAGGGTTTAGCTGTGAAGAAAACATACTTAATAAACTTTTGCTAAAACCATTTCACGCGTGGATAGACTGATAAATTTTACATACTTCTTGGTTGCTTGCACTAAGCGGGGCGTCTTTTGGTCTGTGCGTTGCTATTTGCAAAAATAACTTGCTTTATCCACGACCAGGCTCATACCGAACGGTGTGCACCTCTCGAAAGTAAGTAATGCTGCAGATTAGATCATTTGCATAAAATATGGTCTCGAAAATATTTTACACTTATCGAAGAAAAAATGTGACGTTGTGAGCACCACTCCAAAAATCGTTCATTTTTGAAATGGGCTACTCTTGATAAGAAGTAACAAATGGTTTCTTTTAGAAGACTTAAAAGCTTTAAAGTTGGTTCGATAAATTGTAATGTGGCATTAATAAAACCAAAGTCAATAGAAGGGAGGACTGTTCTGGAAGCCTTTTGTTCTGTTTGATTGTTGACTTTGATAAAATGTAAACAAAAGTATTCTCGTATTATTGACTACAGTACCATAGAATTTAAATATGTTTCAAACCTACTTTTTCATTTTTTTCAGATGTTTCAGAATCATCAGAATCGACCATAAAAAGTCAGACAAATTCCATGTCCAGGACCTCTTCAACCAAGTCAGTATTAAGTAAAGAGAAATCTTCTGGGAAGGACAGTGCATCAGAGAGTGATGCCTCCGTGGCTGAAGAAATTAAAACTGTTTCAATCCGCACTGATATCGCAGAAGAGAGCATAGCCACCGCGTCTCCCAATACACAGAAAGAAAGCGATACGTCCCATGGTACACTGAAAGGGAATGATACCTCAGTGCCCGAGGAATATGCCGACGATACTTTTGAATCTGTCACTAAGTCGCAAACAAAAACGATCCCTCCGAAGTCTATTACGTCATCGGTTAGGAGTTGGTCGAAGAATATGAAAGATAGCGATGAATCAAAAAGCGAAGAAGAAGTTTCGATTGCAGGTAAAAAATTTGTATTTGATATATTCTATTTTATATGGTTTACATTAATTTCTTGAAACTATGAAAGTTTGTTTTTAAAACATTCATCAATGTTCATCAATGTATCACTGTCCTTTGTTTTCAATGTCCATCCTGTTTTTTTGTGACTGCTGGGAAACACAGAATGGAGATCATTCAGGGACGGGAATCAAGACTGTATGATAAATTCGCAAGAAAGGACTGCGCACAGCGGCTTAAAAATTTGCATTTGATATATTCTATTTTATATAGTTTACATTAATTTTCAAATAAGAATATTATTTTTGTAACATTTAATTATAAATATTAACGATAATAATGAGCGACGTTTCGATGTCATCTTA
>JAYJMH010042919.1:0-14776 GCA_036873815.1 Phacellophora camtschatica | reverse complement strand
ATATGACCCATCCCTTTCATCCCGGCAAGAACCATATGACCCATCCCTTTCATCCTGGCAAGAACCATATGACCCATCCCTTTCATCCTGGCAAGAACCATATGACCCATCCCTTTCATCCCGGCAAGAACCATATGACCCATCCCTTTCATCCTGGCAAGAACCATATGACCCATTGACAAACAATGTAAAAGGTCATACTGGCATGAGGTAAATGAGAACAGAATTTTATAACGATTTCAAATATTGCAATGCTAGTTTGTTTTATGAATTCAGTTGGTTTGTATCTGCTAACCCTGAAGGGGATACAATGAAAATGAAATAGATATATAATACATGCAATCGAGGTTTTGGAGCTCGGGTAGGAGCAGAGTTTTTTAATTTTGTCTGGTTAAATTGCGTGTAGAGAAACAATTTCGCAAATGCTTGTTTCTCAGATAAAAGCCACATATCATACATTCGCATATCATTAATCGATTGCTGACATGGAGTTTTGTATAACCTTATTTATCAAAATGACCTACCACTATAACTGCATTGTTGGCCATTGTTGCGTTTGATTGTCAATGAAACTGAGAGATCATTGATTTGTACCACGTTCCATATGATGAGCACATGATTTTCTAGCAGGCCATTTGATAGTTTTAGTGGTTTGGACGTGGCGACGTGGTGAAGGTCTGTTTTCATGGTTTTCATCATGATTATAAAATAGTAATGGGTAAAAGGACACCGTTGATTGTCAGTTTTGTGCATGGTATTTATTTCCTCGTGCCGACCAAATGCTTCGAAAATTCAGAAAACGTGCATTAACACGTGTTGATCTTTGCTCTTCTATGAACGTTTTCTGCAACTGAATTCTTACTCATTCACTCTTTGCTAGCCGAAGGGAACAAATTAAATTTTCAGAAACAAAAAGCTGTTATCGAAGGTCATTGAAACACATTGTTATGTATCTGTTTGTCAGGAAAAGATGTTTGCTTCCTTTCAACAAAAGGTTGTTTTCTTGCAATTTCAGTCGAACAATCTATGAAACAGATTGCTAAATAAAATTGTCGGAATGTTTTTCATGTCATAACAAATTTATATTACTCGTATACAATGAAACCTCCATATAACTGACACCTATGGGATGAAAGTTTCTGTCCGTTGTTTTGAGGTGTCCGTTGATTGGAGGTTGCGTTAATCATAGGGATTTGATTAGAGGTTCAGTTAGTCATGGGATTTGATTGGAGGTTTAGAAATTATAGGCATTTGATTATATACCAGAAATTCGGGACATCAGAGGTATCCGTTGTTGTGATGTATCCGTTGTAAGAGATGTCCGTTGATAGGGGTTTCATTGTAGTCAGTTATAAAGTTACAATAATATCTGAGCGCTCGATAACATACCACCCGTGTGTAGCCTTTTCTGCTAAGAAAGTGGTTCCGTTTAGGATTTTACTAACATTCGATTGATTGGGTCCATCGATCTTTTTGGCATTCGACTGATTGATTGACTTCATTACGGGACCAATGTTAGACAAGGAAAACGTTATGTGACCATAAATCAGCGCCAGCGCTCCTCTGTGACTGAAGCCACAGGAAATAGGACCAGGCGTTAAACCATTTTTATCATAAGACTAAGTCAGTTACCTATAAATGTTTTGTTTTATTTTCTGCTTGCCAGCTGTGAAAATAATTTACAATATACCTGCACTTAAAATCAATAATTTGTGCTTCTTTGCGTTTAATCTGGGAAACCTTGAAAGAACTAACAAGCAAAAAATGTTTTGATACAAACAATGATGTTCGCAGTTGTTACTTTCAATACATTTGAATGACATTTTTTAAATTACATAAATAAATAGCAATCACTGGCGCCAATCCCTTCATCTATGAAAGATTGTTTAAAAAGGTAGAAATTTGTTTTTCTTGCTCAAGATTGTTGAACTTGCTTAAGCTTTTTCCGGGCCTCAAATTTACATCTTTCAGAAAATTATAAAGCTGTGGGTATAAGATGCACTAAAATCACAGATGCTTCTTGTTATTGGGTAAAGTTTCCATCATAGCTAAATGTTCTGTAAAACTATTAAATTTTCAGAACTTTTGGTAGCCTACCGACCACTGCATTTCAAAATTTCAGCTCTATCTATGCACACAGTTGACGTTCTGATTCGAAAAAGATCGGCCGCCCGTTTAAAGGACATCGAATTTAAACCTTGAAACGTGGGGTCATTTATCGAGACATGCCGCCTCGTGTGTGGAATGCGCGTTCGCACAACAAGACATCCACGCGGCCTACATACGTGACTCTCTATTAAGTAGTTTTGGAATTTTGTTTTCCTTTCTTTTGTGTATGTAGTCTTTTGTTTTCCTTTCATTTGTGTATGGAGTCATATGTAGTTTACGTTATGGATGTGATGCACTAATAATAGTAGGGAGTCTTTATAAAAAGTGAAAAGAAAATTAAATTGAAAGTATTTCTTTTGTGCCAGTTGCGACCTTACGAAGTTGCTGAGTTGAGTTTTCTGATTCTGCCAAGGTACTGCATTTGTACAAAAAGGATCACAAAAGCTCGTAAAATTGCTGACATTAATTGTAGCAAACACTTGCAAATGCGCTTTATATGAGAATTGACAACAAATGTTTTGAAAATGTTTTAGAAGCATAGAAGAATCGATCTGGGATAAAACATGTTTAGATTTATTCAGGGATAAAACTATAATTTCGGAAGTGTTTATTTTCGAACTTCTTAATCTAGTTAAAAAGCTGTAATAGGTGAATGGATACAGTATCATCGTGGTAGAATATGGATCTCTAGGATACCTAAGCAGATTCGAAAACATTTGAAGGTAACCAGTGCTTTATTAATTAGGTTCATGCTGTAGTAAATATAATAGTATTTCTATGGTGTGTGGTTTTCTTAAGTTCATGCAAATGCTAATATCTTTATTAAAATTGTATATTAAAATGTTTACACAGGTATTCAAGAACATGGAAAATAGATTCCTTCCTCAATGTTTTTTAAACATTTTTATTTGTATATCAAATTGAGACATATTTTATGGCTGTTGTAAAGTTTAAACTCGATGGCCTCGATGTTAGATGGTCAAATTACACATGTATAAGTTATCAAAGTAACTCTTGAGCATGGGCTTGAGGAATCGTGGAATTTGTCTTATCGCTTTGTTTATATCACTTTTGCTTTTTGCATCAAGGTGTGCTACCAATGTATGATCCATCTAAGTTAAAGGGGTGTGTTATTTGCTCTTCCGTTATTAACTCTCTATTTAGTTCATGAGCAATATAGTCTCGGAAGAGCAAATAATTTAAAATATGACAAGCAGAGTATAATGCTGGTTGATGCAGAACATTTTGGAACTTTCTATGATAAATATTTTATTCGATGTCAACAAAGGCGGTCGATGCTCGAGTATCTATATCAGACAAAATTCGTTCAGCTATCTGTTCTCGTTTTCCGTAAAAATGTTTTTGGTTATCGACCACTAGCCAGGTGGTACTCCGATTGAGGTTTGTTGACGGGGGGATCCAGTTAGCACGAAGAAGCCTCAAAAGGAAAACTTTGAACAATTACCCTCAAATGGTGTACACTTTCTCTCCACTTTTCAGGGAAATCCTCAAATTGTAAATTGTAAAAAGCCAAAATAATACGGTATAGCAAAGTAGCATTATAAAATGATGATAAAAAGGGTCATTTTACCCTCAAACCGACTGGACCCCCTCTGATAGGCCTCAATGGGAGTACTCCCCCCTCCCCCGGGTTATCGACTTTGTGACCGTATATATATGTAAGTTAATAGCTTCTTTTGTCAGTTGTTACTGTAAAATAATTTAACCTCATGTCGTCCATAGATTATCATATGTGGTGGATATAATTTCCCTATTTTTGCACCATGCAGTTTGAATTTAAAGAATTTTGAAAAAACAACTTTGACACGAACGTTTTGAGACGCTTCCGTAGATCCCTAATTTAAGATGTGATATGATTAAAGATTTATAAAGTTTATAAAATTATTTATATATTATAAATCGCAATTGTCGGGTAACTTTGAAACAATCCATTAATTGGATCGATACATTTGAAGCCCGCTTTCTCAAACTCTCAACAGTAATTAAAACTTGTTCGAATTTTCTTTCGAGATAACGGAGATAACCAAAGCTAAATCAACATTGAAAGCTGTCGAGATACAGGAAACACCCGCATTTAAGAAACTTGGTATTACGGTTTAGGCTAAGTAGTTTCTTATCTATTAGGTTCCAAACGAGTTTTTCAGGGTTTTGAGTGTTCTTATTTGAAAAATCACTAAACTGGTTGCAAATATTATGTAAACTTGAAAAATATCAAAGATATTCGTGGGAATGATAACGCATGTGTATAAATGTCAATTCGTCAGTACATTGATAAAAGTTTGGTTTGGGACTAAAATATTATCATTATATCTATTGAATTCTCAATGCAGGATGCAGTCATTATTTACAACATTCTCCATTTTTATATGCCCCTTTACATAAGAAACTGTTTTTCCAGTTGTACGTTAAGGTCAGTTTCGTATTTATGGTTGATTTTTCCAAAATCGTCAGGCTAAAGTTTCTTAAATTGAATTTCTTTTATGCGGGTGTTTGCTGTATTGGGTTATGTTTGATTTAACCGGGTAAACGAGTTTGTGTTAGAGGGACTCGACCTGTAACCGGGTAAACGAGTTTGAGGTAGAGAGAGTCGACCGTAGTTTATGTTTTCAATGTTAAAATCACATCATTTTGCTGAAATAAACTTTAGCAGGTAATTATTTATGCGCATCTAACACGGTTTTTGTAACATTAAGTGTGTTTTTTATATGTGAAATTAACTTCAGTATATCAGATATTTTTTGAATTCATTATTTCTATTTTGATACAGTGAGTAGATAGCTTTTACTAAATGGTTTAATTAAAATTAACTTAAAATAACCAGTCATTAATGCCTTTTTAAAATAACTTGTAAAATAGTCGTCCATCGATTATAAGTCTTCGAAGGCAGGGTCCGTCCCAACGATATCCGCAAAATTCATCTACCTCTGCTGCAAGCGTGATCAGTTCTTTCTCTTTCAGCTTTTCCTTGACGGCTTCCACCACAACGTCGACGAAATAATCCTTTTTCTTGTCAGTTCCGAAAATAATTGGTGGATAGATGCTTTTGACCCAATCATGGATATTACCATCGCAAGTTGTCGTGTAGTAAATTTCCATATTTTCTTAAATTCTTGTTCAGATGTGTGGTTCCAAAAATGTCTGCTTTCTTGGATTTTTGCAATAATAAGTTGACTTGTACTTTGTTTTTCGTTTGAAATGGAATTACGATTTGCACCGAGATGACATCCAAAAGCTCACGTTTCTAAGATCTCAAGATTAATGTATTCACTTTTAGATTCAGAGGAATTTATTAAACAATCATGTTTTGTTTCCACCGCTATCTTGCTCTTCCAACAACCAAAACCTGCAATTTCACTCGCTGGTAGACCGTCATTAAAATTTAATACCATTAAAAGTTTCCTACCAGCTTTTAAATCGTTTCTTGCATATTAATTACGCTATGCACTCTATTCTTTTTCACTGCAACTGACATGTGCTAATATCAGCTTTTTCTCGTGAACGAAAAAGTGCGAATCTTGGCGCTTGTAAACCGAAACCACACGACACCCCCGTCTTATATTTTTGTGAAACAGTACCTGTTTTCTTGCTTCAGCTGAAGGTCTCATATGTGATGCAATTTTAAACGATAGTTTCAGACATGTTTCAGACTTTTGTTTAGTTTTGTGTCCCGTTTTATATGGCTAAGGGGTGAAGTGACGGGGGCTTTCGAGGGGTTATGGAAGGGGTTATGGTCTTCTGTCTCGACAATTTTGTCGGAAATCTGGTGTTTTATAAATTGTCGAAAAGCGTTTGACCATGTTAAAGAATGTGTCGTTCCCGATATTGTCTGAAAAAGTTTGATTCTGTAGGAAATGTTTTTACTTGCCCGCCCCTCTTTCTAAATAGGGCTCTACTGCGTCCCTGTAGTGTCTTTTTATGAATGGGTAGAAACCCTTCGTTCCGCATAATTTTTGCTTGAAAGCCTCCGTTACGCTCATTATCTTTTATCTAATTTTAGTTTGAGAATTTACAAGAACTGCAGAATGTTTTTAACGGCCATTTATGTATAGAGGTATGGGCACTGGCCCGATAAGTTCATTTGCTCAATTTTAATCACATTTTTTTATCTGAAAGCAACACAAATATTTATATTCATTAAGCCATCAAAGCTTCTTATTTCTTATTACATTTTAATATTGAGTTTGTTTTTGTTTTATTCTAAGATTTAACAAATCCTTACAACTATCTGGTCATTGTGCTACTTTAAATATTGCACATCACACTTACTCACTAAACATTGTATAAAATGGATACGTGGAGTTTATTTTGTTGCTGGGAAGGAGTCTTCTCTCACACCTGATCTTTTGGAGGCCAATTAATTCGTGAAATAATTTCCTTATTGTTGAACCAAAAATATAAATTTTAGATGCATCCTTTTTTTGTTTATGTATTTAATAAGTAAATACTGCCACTTTTAGAGCAAGTTTCAGTACTGTCGGAAGCTGATCCAAATTGGGCGCTTATTTTTCTCAGAACAATAAGGAACAAATTTTTCATAAACAATTGGAATTAACAATCATAGTTTTTGTAACTATTTGTGACACTGAACGATGACTGAGTTCTCCGAGATTCGAGAAAAATAAATCGCCACTCTCGAATTGTATTTTGAAATTGAAAGTTGTATTGTTTTGATGCCGCGCAAGTTAACATAATCTTATCACTGATCTCTTCTCTGAGATGGTCTGAACGTGCAAGGTGAGTGTGCACTTGGACTCCAGTTTTCGCGGTGGATAAAAGACAACCGTTTGCTCCTCTTTCCTGAATCTGACGGAACTCTATGAATAAAAGAGTATTAAAATTAAAAAAAAACTGAATCAACGATCAATACCAATGCACAAATCGTTAAATGACTAGCCACAGGAGGATGATCAAAACGATTGATGCAAAAAAGGCAAGAAGCCGGGCCTAAGACTCAGCCACAAAAATGAAAAATAAGACGATAAAATGAGAAACCTGCTTTTGAAAAGAAACTTTCTTTTGATCAAGGTCTCCTCGTCTTCACTCCCTTCGCTGTCATTTCTCACCTTATCCTTACAATTTTTCTTTGATTTGAGTTTTTTGCAACCATACGCGCAGCACTGACTTCCTATGACTTTATCCATTGCTGCTTGTAATTTCCCGCGCAAGTTAGTCCTTCCAATATGGCGCCGGTCAAAATTAATGGCTTCAGAAATTGCGCGCCGAGAACAATGGGATGCTCGATCCAGTCGTTATTTTGAGATCAGTGAATCTTACCAAGAAAATTAAGGTAGCTGCGTGGTAGCAGAAATATTTCTTTTCAAAATATAATTCATGGGAACGAGGTTGCAATTTTGCAGCATCAAAATGAGTCATAACGAATTAGTTTAAGCCCACTCACATTCCCTCTCACTCATTCTCTTGCTGTGTTGTTAGGCCAGCCAAAATAACAGCCAGTTTTTTTTTATATGTGCACAATAAATAAAAAAAACTGGCTGTTATTTTGGCTAGGCCTAACAGCACAGCAAAAAAAACAGAAGAAGAGATGCAAAATAAAACACAACACGGCATACAAACAAATTTAAAGATAAGCTATTTAATTCATAAAAATTATTCCTCGCCACCTGTGGCCTACTTCAAACAAAACGTGTCATTGCAATGGATACATTATTTACAATTTACAATTTCAATTTTATAATAATAACTTGCTACATATTATTAGAAACATCGCTATATAGCAACTAAAAACATAATTATTATGATACTAACGAAACAAAATAAAAATGAAAAATAAAAAATAAATATAGGATGAGTAAATCAATGTTATGTTATTGGGGGAGTCACACTTGTATTGTAGTTCAGATTTTAAGGGCATTGGAAATGGGTATTACGATCTAGGTTTTTAATTTAATAGACAGAAGATATATTAATTTATTCTTTGGAAATAAGTCTACAGACGTGGAATTCGTGACTGAAAAGATTGAAATAACCAATTTCGGAGCTGGTCATCTTTCGAATCCATTAGGAAGTGTTCCTCCATTTCGACCTTGTTGAATTTACAAAAAACACAACTTATTTTCTACTGAGGTACCAGTCTAAATGTCTTGTTCTCTATTAGACTATGGCCACAGCATCTAAATTTGGTGAGGTTTCTCCTAAGTTCTCTGCCGTAGTATTTACATCACAGCATCGGTAACACTTCGACTGGGCTGCTGATCAAATTGAAATGGTCATAAATGTGAGCAAATAAAACGAGAGGGCAAATAAAATAAAGATGTGCTTTACGAAAACAGCCACATATGGTATTGATTGTGCCAATAGGATATAAGGAATAATTCAAATAAAATTCTGTCATCATTTCTAATTCAATGAAAACAGGTAATGGTCAATATCCTGAAACATCATTATTCTATGAGCGATTCGAGAAACTTTGTGCCTTATCATTTTTCTGTGAAGTATTTTATATACGTAGAACGGACTGGGAATTTTTCAAATTGAAAATTCAACGAACTGGGAATTTTTCAAATTGAAAATATATTTACTGACGTATGATATTGATATTAGAAACAAATGCAGAAAGAGAATAACATAACTTTTTGGGAACTTTTCAAGCATGGGAAAGTTTATCACGTGCAATAGATTTACTTAAAATGTTTTCCGAACCTTGAGAAGATCACATATGAAACATAGAACACGAAAAACAATAGTTTCTTATCTTGATTTTTTGGGATTTCATGTAGTTCTTTTTTCCAAATGTTTGAAAAATGCTTGTTAGGCTCGGCGGTTTATAAGGATAAAATTTACCCTGTAGGCTATAATACGACATTTTTGAAATAGAATTTGAATCTTAATCTGCAGAAAAATTGGGGGGGGGGATATTACAAAAGTTTACGAAATGTTCTCACTATAACCTGCGCCTAAAGTCTTACCTGCGCGTAAACTCTTACGGAGGAAGAACATTTGTTTTTGATAGCGAGTTTTCGAGATGCTTTTTATATGCGTATTTTTTAAATATTGATGTTCTCTTATTCTTCACATCAGAACGTTATTTTTGAGAAAAAGCTTTTTGTGAAACAGTTATAAGTTGGCATTGTTGCTGGCAAATTTTGGCTTTAAATGGGGATAAATGTTTGAAAGTCAAATGCGCTTTCTTGTTGCTCTTGAAATATTTTCTAGCTTATGTAATGTTTGCAGTACGTCTTGAAAAAACTTATGTGTTCTATTTTATTGAAAAGTTTTATTTGCTTTTCTCGGTCTGTCTTGAAAAATTCATCTGTTTTATTTGATTGAAAAATCGTGTTTGCTTTTCTTACATGTGTATTTTTTAAATATTGATGTTCGTCTATTCTTTACGTCAGTGCGTTATTTGTGAAAAGAAAGCTTTCTGTAAAATAGTTTTAAGTTGGCATGGTTGTTGGACTTTGAGTTGTGACTTTGAATGGGAATAATATGAAACGTTTGAAACCTTTTTTTTTCTGAAAATAATTTCCAGTACATTTTTTTCCATTTCAATATATTAAGGGATCGGTCATTAAATGTGGCGAGGGAGTTGGGGTGGAAGAGAAATTGGGAGTGTCTTGGAAATTTTAGTAGCCTGTCTTCAAAACCTTTTAACTCGAAAAGGCGGGTCTTGAAAAAAACTAACTGACTATTTGGAAGATGATAGGGGGTCTTGATGTTAAATCAATTTCTCCCGTATCCCCCTCGCCATATTCAATGATCGGTCTCTAAGAAGTACACCTGTCATGAAAGCTTATTTACAATTTATTTTTCATTTTTATCATGAAAGTTTCGTTATTTTTAAAGGTTAATTTGCTCTTCATTCCAAGACATTTTGCATGATTTTTTGGGAAAAGCATAACAGTATTTCATCATTGTTTCTATCTGCCACTGTAGTTTGGCGTCATTATGTGTTTAGTTGTATTTTATATCGGGTTACTAGATTAATTACCATTTAGATTAGCTTTCTAGTTTATATAGTCCAAAATGTTGTCTTTTTGCAGTCTTACGAAAGAAAGAATAATATGTTGAATTTTAAATCTGTTAAACCTTCAATTTTGGTAACAAACCAGTACTGTACTCACTATGGCTAACAGACGCTTTGTTAGGCACCGTTTATGGATAAACTAGTGCCTGGGGTTTTTAAAATAACCAGCGCAATTGCTAAAAAGCGTGGAATCAGTCAGAATCAGAATTATGTTTGTTATTATTCTATTTAGGGGTTTGAAATACGCCGATGGCAGAGACTATTTCAACGACTATTTTGATATATTTTTCTCATTCTACATTCTTACAACAACTGCAAATAACCCGGATGTCACGTGAGTAGAACATTGAGGTTTTATTTGTCTATAGGCTTGCCCCAAGTCTATTTGGTGCCAAATCACAAATTTTTATTTCGTACTCAATATATCGAGGGAATGCCATATCGATGGAATGTACTTTCATGACATTCCCTCGATATGGCATTTTCTCGATATATTGAGTAAGAAATAGAATTTTGTGAATTGGCACGAAATAAAATTGGGGCAAGTCTACCTTTACTATGACTATTTTCAAGATAATGACACACCATCTTTAATATATGAAACATATTATTTGTTCTTAAAACACACATTTCAAAATAACTTTTCAAGAACAAAACGTATGCCTGTCATTTGTCATGTATCTGGAGATGGTGTGTCATTATCTCGACTATGATCTAACATCGACCATGTTGCCTTGGTATTGACTTGTGCATGTCTCAGTTTAAACTGATACCAGACTCTCCAAATATTCGAACCATTTTGTTTTAATATTTCGTTGAAATATTTCAAGAGCCTGACATCAGGCTAGCCTCAGTTTGTCTTCGTCGAAAGCAGAACTGTGAAGGAGGAAAGGTAAAGAAAGTAAATTTCGTTTTTACCTCATAATATCCAAAAATAACTTGAAAGGCCATTACCAAGTAGGTTCACCAGAATGGACTTTCACGGAATTTCAGTTTATTTGATATGTTCAGATTTGTTTCAATATCTCAAAATTATTTCTTAGTATTTTTAAAACATTCAAAATTTTTGTATTGCCTTTTGGTGACTTTAGCGAATACTTCTTAGGAGAAAGAAAAACCTGGAGAACTGGTTATATCTCATACTAAAATAGCGTTAAAATAAAGCAGCGACTACCAAGTAATTGTTAGCACGTAAATTACCTTCCTGATTTTGACTTAAAAGTTTTTTTTAGAATTCCAGCATACAATCTAAGCAATTGGTATTGTCTATTCTTCGTTGTTTACGTCATTATATGCATGTATATTTTCGTGAGCATCTTCCTTGCTGTTGTTTACGAAAACTACAGAAAACATCTCAAGGTAATCATTATCTTTATTTCACCATGCAAAATGATCAACACAATGTGTGTTGCATTTTTTATATCTGTTTGATTGAGTCGTGTACTGATGTTTTCACGGTTTTCACATTAACTTGTTACCCCGTCTACACTATTCCGGTACGGAGCGAATACGCGGCATAGTTTCATGTCAGATTGGGAAATTGAGATTCTAGAGCTAATCTCAATTTTTATTATGCCGGTACAAAACGAGTATAATGTCTTGACAAACAAATGAGCATGCTCAAAAGTTACTGAAGTTGTTGTAACCCTTGGTGTGAAAGCGGAATGAAAACGTTCTGTGTTCGACCGCTTACACTATATGCAGTATTCGTTTAAAACCTGTTGTCGTATTGTATTCGTTTCATGCCGTATTTGTATGCCGGCATAGAGTAGACGGGAGACCAATCCGGCCTGGTTTTTTGCAGTATTCGTTTCGTACCGGCGTAATGTAACATAACGGGGTCTTTTATACCGGGTGTCCCAAAGAGACTTTTTGAATCTATACGGATTTGATTGAATCTAACGATGGAAGTATTATCTAAAATTCTACGTAAAGTTGTTGCTGTTACTCATTGATTGTTAACTTAATTAAAAATACCTCATTTGGCATTTTTGGTGCCTTGTAAGTTGAGGTATTAATTTTCGAAATTGAAATTGTGCGTCACCCTCAAACCAGAGCTTTTGCAGAATGAAATAACGTTTTTACTGAACGAAGCTTAGCTATTTTTGATTAAGTTAATTATTAATGATTAGCAGCAACATTTTTCGTACTGCTTTAGGTAATATTTTTATCGTTAGACTCGATAAAATCCGTAGCCTTTTTTGGGACATCTGATAGATAGCTGTAGAAGCAAATATGGAGTAAAGTTGGAAAACGTTTTTGATGCTTGCAGCAATTTTATGACTATTTAATCCAAATTATTTTTTTAAGCGTCTGTATTATTATATATAGAATACTACAATATCAGGTTTTATTTTTGAAGCGAAAGTTTTCAGCATTGAGTTTAGCATAACGCTCGTTTTGTTTTAATTTTATATTTCTTTATTTGTATGAAAAGATAATTTTTTACTTGCTTCTTTTTTATCTTTAAAAATATTGTAATATTTAGCTAACTTCATTATTTTTGGCCGTAGCTATGAAAAATACTTCTCGTTTATAAAATAGTTCTATAAACTCTTCCTTCCTTCCTGGTCATATTAAGTAAAGTCTGTGCGCAGGCTATAATCTTTAAATTACGATAATCATAAATTAATTGGAGTTGTTTATTTACTGGACCATTAATTTATCGTTTGTTTCATTTACTTAGAACGAAGTAAAGGCTGTTGTGTACAGAAAACGACGAAACCTCCGCAGCGCATTTGAATGCATAAAGTCGAAGCGAAATGGAAAATTCGTGATTACATTTCACCGATGGAGGGCACTGATGCATTACATGGCTCCCAAGATGAGTCCTGTTCATGCTATGTTGATGTGGCATGTATTAGACGAAACGTCTAGAGGATATATTTGTAGGTATCTGGTTAAATACTTACTGATTGTTTTTGTGATTTAAGTTTCTTTTTCTTGCTTACATTTGATGCTTTTTTTTCAAGAATACAATGTTTTCCTGAAAGGAATAGGTAGGAACGGCTCACAACAACCACTATATACGGGGTGTCCCAAAAACATATACCCCGTTTTACCAGGAATAATTAAAACACAACACATTGACCTGCCCGAAAACAGTATAATTTGATTCCACAGCTCATAACTTAACAAATGGCAAGAAAAATTCCCGAGAAAATTAAAAAAAAAAATGACTGAATGACTCAAGGTTGATGTGAAATAGAGGTTTTTATTTTCAGCCCTTATTTGGGAATTTTCAACAAGTAATAAAAACATGTTTTCTAAATTTTCAATCAAGAAATACTTTCGCATATAAAAGCCTCAATTTGAAATGAGTTCAAAGGATTTACAGTTCTTGTAGAATTTCAGTAGAACAATACAGCTCGTTTACATCAGCATCAAGTTGTTTCTCAAAATAGCAAAAAAATCTTCTATCAGGGTTTTTTTTCTCGTTTTTTAGATTTCAAAGAGTTCATGTTCCTTTCGGATTTATTATCAGTGAAAATGAAAGAAATGAACAGACGTCCTCAGTTTTTTGAAAAAATTTGGCCATCTTGCTTCAACAGCAGAGTCGTGACGTTTATCAGAAAATGCGTCGAACACAGGTAAAGTTGGGATTCTTATGTCGATTAATATTTCATCTCACGTTCGGCTGGTGGGTTGGATAGGTTGGAATGTTAACAGACAGGGTATTGAAGGTGTTGGCAGGCATGGAACAAAGCAAGGACTGTTGAAAATTTTTGTTTCTTCTAGCTATTGCCAACTTTTTCACAAGCTGGATTAGCCATTTACGCAATTTACTTTGCATTTTCCTGATACTGCATACAAATCGTTCGGGCATCTTCAAAATGTAGATAAATTAATTTAAGATTGAAATACAAAATTGTGCTCAACTTAATTTGTTAAATAACACAACCGCTCTCCAGACTTTCATCAGCATTTTCCTTGATAATTTTAACAGCTATTCATTAAATATGTTCTCGACTTTGTGATGTGAAACGTAGTGAAGACATTTTCTCAATAATGGATTTTTACACGTAGCAAACATTTCATGTGTGGTAAAGGTTCTCAATCGTGGGAATACAGTATGCACGGCCAGCCAAA
Organism: Phacellophora camtschatica; assembly: GCA_036873815.1. Classification (NCBI taxonomy): domain Eukaryota; kingdom Metazoa; phylum Cnidaria; class Scyphozoa; order Semaeostomeae; family Ulmaridae; genus Phacellophora; species Phacellophora camtschatica. The sequence continues at coordinate 573 of JAYJMH010042919.1, read as the reverse complement.
AATCTGTCAATCAATGAAAAACCAAAATTATTAAATATTTATTTCTGTTAATACGTTTTCAGCATTGTATTTACACATAATTGGATTTCTAATTTATCGATTTTTGTGAAAAGCCAGTTTACCAGAATTGTTTTCTTTTTTTGTAGGCTCTTTGTGTATTTCTTCGACATGGTTATTTTGGCAAACGCTTTTTGTATTGCATTTGATTATAATGGCGCAGAAACTGCCTTTCTGGCCATCTTCAACTTCGAAATGACCCTAAAACTTTATACATTTGGAATAAGGAAATTTTTTTCGAGATTTTGGAACATGTAAGATTTTGTTTTCATGTTAAATGTTTATTCAAATAATTTACGTTTTGAATAAGAATATTATTTTTGTAACATGGTGGATTAAAAGGGAGGATTATTCTTATGGGAATTTGGACGCCGACCGTAGGGAATTGGCCGCAACAACTTTGCGCTCAATTGCCCTCAATTATGTCGACCGTTCAGGGCCAACACCGCCCAAAACACTCCTTAGAGCTATAAGTCAACTAAAAGCAAGGGATGACATTATCATCACTAAGCCTGA
>JAYJMH010042908.1:0-14779 GCA_036873815.1 Phacellophora camtschatica | reverse complement strand
AAATATTCCTATAAATTTCTTCTCGCAATAGACAGTTACTCTAAAAACAGCTAAAATATTCCTATAAATTTCTTCTCACAATAGACAGTTACTCTAAGAACAGCTAAAATATTCCTATAAATTTCTTCTCGCAATAGACAGTTACTCTAAAAACAGCTAAAATATTCCTATAAATTTCTTCTCGCAATAGACAGTTACTCTAAGGTCCCTAATAGAAGACCCCACTTTTTTTTACTTCGTAGTATTTTCTTCATCCTTCAATACTCGCAAGCCAAATACCGTGTTATACAGTTTAGATACTATTTCCAATGTAGCCAATTGTGGAACAATATTCCTCTTGAAATCAAAATGTCGCCAAATGTAGAAACTTTTAAATGACATAAGAAACGTCACATCATTTACTCGTTACTTGCAGACCTTACATACAGAATATTGGCTACATTTCCTGAACTTATTTAAGCACCATTTACTCAATTTACGTACAGTCTTTTATACTATATACTTTTACTCGCTTATTCTTTGCTGTGACTCTCCAATTATTATTCATTGTTTATTTGCTGTAACGTCAATCAGTTAGTTTTAATTAGCCACGTTATGTAGCTTAATCTTCGCTACTAACTTCAAATAAAGGAATAGAAAAAAAATATATTGAAAATTCAGAAAATTTCCAGCCCTTTCCCCATTTATTTTAACCCCCTCCCACTCTACAAAGGACCCTTGGGTAATAAGTAGAACAATAAATTCACTATTTGCTGCCTGTTTGGTTGAATAATAAATTTTAAAATCTTAATTTTTCTGCCAAATTTTTTATTGACAATTTTTTATCTCGAATTTAACTGTTATTTGATCTGTTTTCGCTGAAATTAAAATTTGTCATCTTACTTAGTAATTGTCATCTTATTATTGTCATCTTACTTATTATAATTTAAGTCATTATTTTGGCACCTTACAATGCTACTACTTTCTTGCCCTTTGTAATGTTAATAAATTTACTTGTCATCTTACTCTCAAGAGTTTTCACAATTTTGAACTCTTAGAACATTTTTGCAAGTAAGGAAAATCATCCTTTTACTAGGATTATCCTAGCGGTAGGATTATCTGCCTCGATTGTCTTTCAGAGTAACAAATGGGGCTTCTTTGTTTGTGAAGGAAACCCAGAGAGGCAAGAGAAGCGGGTCATCCAGCCAGATGACTTCTAACCAGGATGTCCCGATTTGTAAACAGGCTTTAAGAAAGAAAAGTTTTTTGTTTTGATACTATTTTTCTAAGAAGGCAAATGTTTTTAAAAGCATGTTTTTAAAGTCATTAATTTTTAAATGGTAAACTACTTGGTCCTTGAAAGGCCGTTGAATATATGAAATTGAAATTGTTATTAAAGTCATACGGAAAAAACCTTTTAAGACCAGAATCACAGGATACTGGAGTAACACTGATAACAACTTCAATTAAAACACTAGTTATGCAAAAGTTAGGTTTTTGTTTGTGTTGTTTACTTTATCCACAAAGCAACCATACTTTATTGCAGAAGAAATTAAGTTTATATTTAATTGATTTTAGATTCTTGACGATTTAATGGACATCGACAGAGCAACCAACCATTTCTGAGAGATATTGAAAACAGACACCGAAGTTTGAAATCAGAGCTGTTTGTTATGATATCAAGACAGAGCACTTCACGTAATAGTCACCAAGCCAACAGTGGATCTTTTCCTGTGACTTGTGACTGGTGCCAGAAGCCAAACATCTGATGCTTTGCATCATACACAAAGCCAAACATTTTATCAGAGGGTGTTGAAGAATACTGTAATGTTATTCTTTTTTAATAAGAAATTTTTTCGTACCACGAATTCTTGTATTTATGTCAATTTACTCTTTTGTTCGAAAAGTCGTTTTCACATTTAGTTAAGAACAATTCAGTGTTTGACCCTGAAATAGATTAAAAGTTTGGTGTATTCTGGTCATCAAGGCGTTGCTTAAATAAGTGCAATGTTACCGGGTGTCCTAAAAAACATTTCATTTGTTCTGCAACTTTATTACAAACTTGAGAATACAAAACTAATTATGATTACTGGCAATAGATAGCCTGATAGCTAACGAACTATTTCAGACCTCATTGATCGTAAACAGACATGTAGCAGCGTGAATATTGTTTTTTTTTCCATTGGTTTGAAATGCAAGAATTCTTTGAACTTCGCACAGTTCAAGATTCGAAGTTTTGATATGAAGAACTTCTTCATTGTGAATGTTTTGATAGGGAACAACTCACAGTCAATGACATTTTCAATGATTTTGGAAGAGGCAGATAACCAGACAAATAATGTTTGGGCTATGTTTGCCTGCTTACACTAATATTGAAAAGATGCAGTTCTGAAAGGAATAAAAGCCTAAAAACTCTTCAGTGATGAACTGAAGTATTTTTTTAAACTAGCGATGAATGAGGTCTCAAATTGTTCGTTAGTTATCAGATTTTCTGTTGCAGGTATACATAGAGCTTTGTGCTCAATTTTTGCAATGGAGTTGCAAATCCACTGTAAAGGTTTTTCGGGACACCCAGTATATAAAATATGAACCTTTAATATTTTACCTGATACTTGAGTACTTGAATTATTATCGTTAATATTTATAATTAAATGTTACAAATATAATATTCTTATTCGAAACTTGAATACTTAATATTTAATTAACAAAAGCGATGTGTTGGGCATTCTACACGCCGTAGTCATAGCCTCGTCTTGAAGGAGATGAAGCTAATATTCAATTACTGTAAGATTTTCACTCTTAAATGTGCTCTTAGGTTTGTTTGTTTGTTACTATTTATATAAATTCATTTGCAAATAGCACGCTTTGCCAACTCATGAGCAAATAACACTCTTGTTCATTCTTGTCACAGAGAGTTCTTTTTGGGAAAATTGCGGAACTTCGAAGAGCAAATTGTTTAAAAACTTGGCTTTTTGTGTCGTTTTGGAAAGAAACGTTGTCTCAATAAAATCAATACACTTTTCCACTCCTGTGCCAATTGCAAAGCAATCTTTTTTTTAATTTTTAAAGATTATACAAGTATATTTTTGCTGTAACTTATTGAATTATAGAGTAGGTTGAGATTTTTCTGTTTTAAATTTGACTTAAATATATGGTAACAAGGAAAAATTGTCGGGGCAGCTGTCAAATGCAAATGATCGTAATATATAGCATTGCAAGACCCTCGAAAATCTCGGAAACAATATTTTGGGCAAAAAGGATGAAACCTCTGATTAAACTAAACTAATCAGTTTGAAGTTGGATTCCAGTTTACATGAGATTAAAACTGATGTATTGTTGTGCGTGAACAGAGTAGAAATAAGAAATGCTTTTGCAGTAGTGTACCTCAAGGATGGGTGACATGTCTTTATCTTTTTCTATTTCATTGTAGTTTTTGTTTATGTTAAATGTAGTGCATTAGAGTTGATTAAAAAAAAAAAACAAATAATTTCAAAAAATTGCCTCCAGCCTCGTTTTAGTGATCATTGCAAATGGCGCCAAATTTTGCAAGTTGAGTTAAGCTTGAGTGTTGAAGTAAAAATAATTGGTGGAACAGGCTTGATCATCGAATAACAAGAAAAAGTTCGTATTGGTAAGTTAAAGATCTAATATTTTTCTGATTTGTGTGAGCTGAAGCTAGAGTTTGCGAACCAAGCCACACACACGACGAGACGACACAACAAAATATTATAACATTACACACCAGAAAATAGGCCTTTATCTATCTATCATATGTCTACCTAATATTAATATATTCTTATGTTTGTTGAAGAAGACAGAACACATACATACATAACACAGCAAAATTATGTTAAATTAAAGCATAGCAAAATTAAAGCTATGTAATGTTATCTTGATTTAATATGTAGCGAACCTAAACATTTTAATGCGAAAAAAAATTACCGTAATGACATAAGTAAATTAAATAATACCTCATCAACACTTCACAATCTGGCGAAGAGTAGGCAAAGAATGTAGCCTTTATATATATATATATTTGTATACTACACTCTGCTTATATGCATTGAGCACTTTTATCACAGACAAATTAACATACTGATTTTATATATTTTTTTGACAAATGAAGATTTATGGAAAAATTATGGTGAGACCGAGTCTCGAACTCTGGACCTTCTGCTTTCCAGGCAGTTGCTCTACCGACTGAGCTATCTCTCACCACGCTAACCCTTGTAAGCATAGTTCATTGATATCCAAACAGTGTGGTGATGTAATCTGTTGTTTGACCAGTATTACAACACCATAAACACCATAACTTTTCCAACTTCATTTGTCTTAATGGAATATTTGGTACTATGGTATTAACATTATTTTTATGGTAAGAATTTTCGACAAATGAAGATTTATGGAAAAATTATGGTGAGACCGGTATGTATGTATATATATATTATTATATATATATACATACATACCGTAAAAATTTGATTAAGCCCAGGGGGGGGCTTATTCAAAATACGAATTTTGATAGGGGGGCCTATTCAAAGTCAGCTTCCCTGAGAGTATAGTGTAAAAAAATGCAAGAGTATTATCTAAAAAGTTATCTTATATGAAACTCAACATATGTATGGTCATACAAAAAAGAATTCTGGAAAGTTTGTAATCAATGTGTTGTTTTTCTTCCTGAATCTGACAGAATATCAGAGGGGAGCTTATTCGATTTCTGTTTTGACAAAATATGGGGGGCTTATTCGAGAGAGGGGGCTTATTTAAAGTATCACCTTTGAGTAAAATATCACCTTTGAGAGGGGGGCTTAATAGAATTATTACAGTATATATATATATATATATAACTTTTGTAAATGTTGTCAACTTTAAATATGGTAGAATGTTCAGACAAATTCAAAATCTGAAAGACTTTACAACAAAGGAACATTGATCACCTCTTCCCTTTTGTTGAATTTTTAGGATTGCTGAGGCAGTAAATTGGAGACAACACAAGAATATACAAGTTTGTTTTTTAAGTGATCAAGGTTAATTTGAAAACACAAATTTATTATTATTTTTTTACAGTACAATGGAAAGAACGCTGACAAGGATGAGAAATTTAGAGCTGCCCAATATGTCCAGCAACTGAAGGTGCATAATTGTCAGCTAATATGTTTTTTAAATTTTAGTAAATATGCCGCAGAAACGTTTGCAAACATTTTTGTACTGTATTGCATTGTACATATTGCACTGTATTCCTTCTTTATATTGGTGATGGGCTGGATGTGCATACTTAACTTCATCACCATGTCATATCAGGTCCTCAAACCCTTCAATGTGTCGTATGGGAACTTGAAACCTTTCAGATCATACTGGAGAATGCAGAATACATACCACATCCGGGCATGGGACCAACAGCTTAGTCAATTGCTCAGAAGGTTGCCCATACATGTTTTTGACTTTACTCAACCAAGGTTAACTTCAGTGATCTTATGGAAACTGTGTAAATGGCTAAGCCACTTATATCCTTAATTCAATATGTAAAATAGTAATAATAAGTTTGATATATCTTTCTTAAATTTAATATGTTAAAAATATTAAAGATTTTTCAACAAGAAGCCTAGCTATTTGTTTTTCAAAATATTTTTAGTATGTTGAGATATTAAATTGTTGAGCTGATCAGGCATTAAAATAAGCAAAAAACAGATGCTTCTGGCAGACTGCAAGCCCCTAAATTCACCTTGTGGCTTGATTGAGCTCCTGATTTACTTTGTCTATAGATAAGCACGTTGAAGCCTGCAAAATAAGGGGAAGAAGAACAAGAAAAGGAAAGCAAAAAAAGATTGCATTGATATGAGGAAAATTTGTACCTCTAAATTTTGAAATTGAATACACAGAGGATGATCAAGAACAAGTATCGAAAGAAAGGATTGATCTTTAATATTTAATAGACTATTTAATCAACAGGGTGCTTGAATCGTCAAGTTTTCTTGACAAGTGTGGGAGGCATTTGATTTGCACTTGATCGAGCACATTTCATTCCAAGGCCTGTAGTTGATAGATAATATCTGCCTGCAATAGATTTAAAGATTCAGATCATGAATCCAAGTTTGCTGCTTTCACTATGACTATCACAGCGGTTGTTTATTTTTTGTTTTATTTTATTTTTTATTTTATTTTTTGTTTCATATATGACAGAGTGACAGATGTGGAAAGGTAAAGATAGCAGTTGTCCTTGGTGAGAAGAATTTTGTTTATACTTGTATTCATGAATAAGAATATTATTTTTGTAACATTTAATTATAAATATTACCGATAATAATGAGCGACGTTTCGATGTCATCTTAACATCATTTTCAAGCTAAATGAAATAAATGACGTTGTTTGTATATATAGAAAAATAAACAATAGAAAGATTTTTTTATCACGTGATGAGATTATTTTTTTTATCATTTTTTAAAGAGTGGTTTCAATTTTGGTTCTTTGCAACCATCAGGAAACTTGGAAAATGAGATAGAACGATTACTTAATTCGTTTATATGCTTTGCTAGAAAAGTTGCCCCATCTTTCCCGCGATGTTGCTGAATGAATTTGGGGTTATATATTGACATTTTTATAATAGTTTTTATGTTTTCAAGATTGAGTGATAACCAGGGAAGATTTTTTTTTTACTAATCCAGCTATTTTTAATAAAAGAAATCTTTTTTGAAGTGGTTTCTTTTCCCGAAGGTAAACCCAAGGATTTTAGGTTTTTCCATAACTCTTTAGGTTTTCCTACGTTACCTTTCAATTTTTCAATAACGAAATGTTTCTTTTTCCTTTTTAATATACTCTGGACTTCATTGCGCGCTTTCTTATACTCGTCAAAGTCAGTTTTCAAACCGTCTAAATAATTTTTCACGATTGTTAATCTTCTCAAGCACTCCACCTTTGATCAATTTTTCAGTACTTTTTTTCACTCGGATTTCCTTTATTGGATCTATTTGGTCGATGACTTTTGCAATGATTTTTTTATTTTTTTTTATTTGATTTTATTACTATTCAAATTCTACTACAATACATGAATTAACTCAACAATAGATATAAAATAATAGTTTTAATTGTTGTGCAATGGCATTTAGATATAATTTTGTAAATGTTTTTAAAGATTCTTTTTTTTAACATAAATTTTGAAGAGGAATTTCTAATTTCTACTGGTAAATCATTCCATAGCTTTGCCCCAATATATGTAATGGACTTCAAGCCAAATTGAAATGTATTTTTCATAGTGAAATACATATACAAATACATATACAAATACATACATAGCCTCGTTTCGTACTTGTGAATAAATATATTTAATGAGAAGAAAACAAAGGGGTTACTTATTTGTTGATTCATAAACAAAGGTTAATAATCTAAGTTTGAAAATATCAGAAAGTCTAAGTAATTTAAGATCTTCAAAAATGGGAAGAGAATGAGAAAGATAGTGTTGATTTGAGATTGCCCTAGTAGCTCTCTTTTGCAATTTGAATATTGGATCAACATATGAATCAAACGTTTGTAATGGTGCCAAGAAAATGAGAATATGCAGAATTTATATTATCAAAAATCATGTAATTTGGGAAACTATTTTGTCTCAATTTGTTGATGAAGATTTGCTTTGTGTATTTTTTCATAACACGAGCCTTAATATGAATATATCAATGTGTTCATGTGTTATAGCACAAATAATGTTTCTGGTGCAGTAAATCAGTTGATGGTTAGATAAACCAATGTATATGAAAATTTTATCGGTGGAGTTCGTTAGTATGTGATCTATTATTGTAGCTGAATTTTGAGTGATTCGAGTAGCCGATGTGATTATTTGGTAAAGGCCGTGGAGGGAACAAAATTGTTTGTGTTGTTTAGTCTCCTTTGAAACATTATCTGTTTTATTGGTAAAATTTACATTAAAATCACCTAAGAAGTACACGTATTTTTTTTGTATAAGAAATCTGTTTATCAGAAACTTACTAGTAAAGGCTCTGAACGATTAAGAAACTTTACTAGTACAGTGTTACAACTCTAAGAAACTTTGTCAATTTTTAAAGTTATTTCTTTCGTGTATCATCTCACCAGTTTTATAGCTTAAAAATAATATAAAAAGAATCGCAGTATCATTAAAGATGCCACTGCACAAAAACACAAACAACTGTTAAAAAAGATTAGGCCTTCAACTAGACATAAAGAGCTTTTTCAAAAGTTGCATCTGAAGTTTGCCTCAGCAAGAGCTAACAGAATAAATAAAGAAATTAAAGGAGAAAATGGTAGACGCCTACCGAAAAGTGATTTGACAGGCTTTATCAAAGCGTACAAAATAAAATTACGTCAAATTCAACGAAAACGACAAGTCAACAGGGCCAATTTTCTACCTGCTATCATGCAATGGCATACAACATTGCGAGAAGGGCTAAAAAATGGGGACGATTCACCCTTCAGTGCAGATTCAACGGGGATCAAGTACCGATGCCATTTGCCATCGACTGACAACATACGAAGTAGACGAAGACCCAAAAAACAAACGAGATCATCGCGTCTGGGTAGCAAATCCAGGATCAGGACTGGAAAAGCGACAGTGCACTCTACAGATATGCATTTCCTCAGAAAGCAAGGTGCGCATTGACATCATCTTCCGTGGGGAATCTCAGCTGATGAGCTTAAAGCGTATCACCCTGCTGTAGACGTTCACTGGCAACAAACAAAATGCATGGGCAGACACCAAGTTCATCTTACAGTGGATTGAGAAAACACTGAAAGAAGGAGTTTCGTCTCTGGGGGGGGGGGGAGAGTTCCTTTTGTTCTGAGATAACATTTGTGCCCAAGTTAGCAACGAGTTTTTGGAGGCAGTGAGACATGTGAACGGCATTGTTTGTTTTGGCGTAAGTGGTGCAACCGACATCTGGCAGCCAGTTGACTGTGGCATAGGCAGAGTGCTAAAACAAATGGTAGCTAGAATCCAAGATGATTGGCTAGAGGATGATAACAATATAGATTTATGGCTGGGCAACTCAGAAGAAATGCTTGATGATAAACGACGTCGAATCTTGATAACATATTGGGTTGGCGAAGCGTACGAAAGGCTTATGGGGGACGATCACGCGCAGTCGAGATATCGCAGTTTCGAAAAGACTGGTTGTTATATAACAGCCGATGGATCTGATGATTCAAAGATATACCCGGAGGGTTTGGAGGGTTATGTGGTTCAACCTCCCCTGCCAATAATCTCATTGGAAGAGCCACTAGCATGCCGCATTCCGGAGGCACCGCTAGAAAAAAGAATATACGCACGAAGAGACGCCACTATGCATGGCATACGAAGACGAGGAAGAACAGGAAGAACAGAAAGAGACCGAAAGAATCGACGATGAAGAAAGTAGAATTCCCAAACACTCTTTGGAGAACCACGAAATTAAGATTTTGTATCAAGAATGGCACATGGGGAGAATCACATGGTACAACCAAGTTCTTGATGAGTACAGAGTTGTATTCGATGATGGCACGGAAGACTACATGAACTTGAACGATGTGGATGGGATTGAAATGATCCTTTGAAAATGTGAAAAAACCTGTTCTTACTTTGAGATTTGTTTCTGTTTTGTTTGGCAAGATATTTTGTTGTATTTGGTTGCTACATATTTCTTATATGTTACTCGTTATTTGTCTTCACATTTTTCGCACATAACCTGAACCCATCTTTCATGGAAGATATATTTGTTACTATAAACCTGCATATATTTTTCGAGTTAATAACAAACTTGTTTTACCAAGTGCAAGAGCAACAATGTATGGCACTGAGACCATCAGATTTATTGACCAAAAATTGTGGAGAATGTTGCCTATTGAAATAAAAGAGTCCCAACAATCACTGGATAATTTTAAATGAACAATAAAATATATGCTAGACACATTTGGGTGCAGCTGTAGATTATGTAGAACTTTTAATTTAGGTTTTTTATAAAATTACTTACATACATATGTTATAAATAATTGGCCTTAACTAGCTGAGTTCGCTAGACCTTTCGCCAACATTAAACAAATATTATTATATTATTATTATAAGTTAGTTTACTTGAGTTATTTTATAACATTATGCAATAGACAAAGCCATCTACTCTTTTCTTCCATCGTAGCAAGTCTACATGCAGTCATACACCACCCCGAAACCTATTTTCTCTTTCTTAATTAAGAAACCTTTAAGAAACATTTACTAGCATAACCCCAAAAAAATTAAGAAACTTTATTTAGTTAGTTCCTTGCCTGGTAAAAAAAAATACGTATATACTTCTTGCTCATAAAAGCATCTTGTGTTAGATATTTCTTGTGATAATTTGTCAAAGAGTCTTGTAACATCAGGAGGACTGTAAAATATACCAACGAGAATTGGTTTTGTTTTGGGCAATCGGATTTCAAAGACAATGTTCTCCAGGCCTTTGGAGAAATTTTCTCTAATATCGAAAGCAATGTTTTTTCTTATATAACAGGCAACACCGACCCATGTTTATTTCTATCGCATTTTTTTATTTCATAGCCCTCAAGTTCTACTTCACTATCGAATATGGTTTTATCGAGTTTACTTTTTGTTATTCCAATTACTGCTGCTTTTGTTTTTTGTGCTATGATTCTGAGTTAATCAATTTTTAACAGTAGGCTGTTGATGTTTATATGTAGAAAGAAAGACCCTTGTTTTCGAATGGTTGCCAAATGTTATTAGAAGGATTTCCAATATTTATGTCTTTTTCTTGAATGGGTAAATTATTTTGGGTTTGAAAAAACGTGTGCTTTCAGATGGGCACAAAAAAGGTGCAGGCATTGGATGGAGATGGATATCACCTGAGAGAAGTAAAAGAAATCAAAAAAATTGTTAATAATTATTGTATTTTAAATCTATCAAGCTGTCATTAATAAAATCATACCTGATGTCGTCAATTAAAGCAAGGCATTTCTGAGTTAGATAGACTCTGTTGTTTTGGCTTAACAGGTCAAGGTGTGGGTCGTATCTGTCTTTAGCATTGTATGTAATGGTGAAAAGAATAAATATGGTAGACATGAATACACACAAAGATTATTATTCTGTTTTTTAAAGCTTCTATTTTCCAACAAATTTCTGAGTTGAAAAGTTCTTGCCAGTTCTTGCTCTTCAATAATCAATATGGCCGGCCTTCCCATGTGCTTGGGTGTTTATTTGGTATCTCGAAGAAAGATCTCCAAAAAGCCATTGGCCAATCGCATAAATAAATATAGCAAGAATTGGTAGAGCAAATTGGCTTGCAATGTGGGGAGTTGGAGCTTAAAGTAACTTTCACAGAATTTAAGTATCTAGGTATCAATTTTTAAGTTACCTAAGGAGAAATATTTTAAAAATTGTTTCAAATAAGTTTGAGTTAAACTCACAGCGCTAGCTTTGATCAAAGCTGTTTTTGGGACACCCGGTAGTATATTAATCATTGTCAAACATGTTCACAACATGCTTCCACGAACGCAGTTTTACGAGCAATAAAAATAAATACGTTTCAGAACCTTTGTCACCTGGCAAACGTTCATGCTCGCTCGCCTCATTGATGTCTAATTATATCGACTATGCTATTAATCCAAGGCTGAAACTGTGCTTTATTTTACCATTGTAGTTATATTTTTATTTTAGTGACTTTTCAACATTTTTATATCGAGTTATCCAAAAAAGTGGATCAACTTTTAACGAACTGCCAAAAATTGTTTACTGTACATATTACATTGATTAATGTTTATATTTATGTCAAAAGGACTAAGCTTGTTAAAAACGATTTCTGGCGATTTTTTTCGACGCTTGATCGTCCGTTAGAAAAAACTTTAGTGAAGGTTTCGATCTCTCAGAATCTTGAAAACACTTAAAATATTCTAAAGCTTTAGAGCACATGAACGAAGAGAGATTCAAACTCCACCCATAGCTCTTCAAGATTCAAACTGCGAAACTTGGCGATTGCTATGATGACAACATCAGTATCAGCTGTTTTTATCAAATCTCTGACATTTCCATCACTTGCAGTGTTCTTTGCATGCAAAAATAAGCGCGTATCAGCCTCCTCGTGATTGCAGGGCACCAGCTCGTCTTGGAAAGTGACTGGCCCATTCATAAGCACCTCATCCAACTGTGTAGTAATAACTGTCTTTCACGACGCTACCCCATATACGATCGACTTTGCTAACAGTTTAAAAAGCTCTTCCTTATTCTCGTCGACTCTAAGAAATTTGTTCCAGCTCTTTCGTATTGGTGTTGCTTCCACCACTTTCAATCGCGTCCCCGTTCCCCTTCTCTCCCTTGTACCGCCTTTGGTACTGTTCTCTTTATAAACATCGAACACAACTCTTTGGATGGTATCACTTTTCAAAAAACCATAAACGAACTTGGCAAATTTTTTTTCGACGTAATCTTTGAAGGTTTTTGAGTCTCGTGGCGGCACTAAATGAACAATAGCTGCACCATCTAAGAGAGCAGATGAAATCTGAGTAGGTCTCTGAGCTTCTGGCTTTATATAGTCGTTGAGCAGCTTCAATATATCCGACTTCGTTGTTTGTCTCAGCTTAACATATGTGGATATGGAGGGAAGATAAGCATGATTTTCATGAGAGAAAAAGTTCTCTAAATTATTCCCTCTACTTTGACAGACAACATACAAACTAGAAAATAATTTGAAGTCCTGCTGCACTGACGTTAACTTTAACTTTTATGCCGATGTAGCAGCTGCATTCTTGCTTCTGAATAAACTTATCTTATTTTTGCTTATCACATCATGAATCGATTGCTTTCATGTCACAGAACGTTTTTCTTTATATTCTGTGTATTGCAACACTCCCATTTCTCACGCTACCTTCACTAATTTTACTGCATCTTTATTCATCATTATTTTTCTTGTTAAGGTAACAAGAAAATTTTCTGCTTCGTCAAAAATAGCAACAAATCGAAATCTCTTTTCATACGCTCAAGTGTCATCGTGGTGTCGTGTTTTTTCCGCTTCTTTTTCCTTTTCCGATAACATTTCGTACTGTTCTACCATCCTTGCCATTTCTGGTCCTGAAACCATCCATTTTAGTAGCGCATCTGACTTGTCTAGTATTCTTTTGACACATCCATCCCCTTTAACGATTTTGTTGTTTTGTTCGTTTGCATGGTCCACTCCTATGCATGAAAACTGCGCTTACTTTTTTGTGTAACAAACTTTCCATTGGTAAATTCGAAGTAGACTTTGGGATGACGAACTTGTAGCACTCGTCATGTTTGCAAGTAGACTGATAACTATTGGGCATAATTGACATGATCAAGCGCGAACATGCACGGTACAAGTTGTTCTCGAGTGTCAAGGTATACATTAAACTTCGCTTCTCTGATGCTTCTGACTAACTGAAGAAGTAGTAACTTCAACTCATACACAGTGTACCAATACTCAAACTGGGCACTTTTCTTTCTGCTGTCTTTGATCCATTCGCTCAGTTTTGCGTCAGATTTGCGTCTGTACTGAATGTTTCAGCTGCATTCACAAGCTCAAATTTTCTCTTCGACACATCTACATCATGCTTTCCATTTATAATACAACCTGTTCCCTAACCTCCTATTTCGAAAATTAAAGAAATGTGTAAGTTCGAATTTCCTCACGAAATATAGTTGCAAAATAAACTAAAAAAAGAGCGTGTTTATAAACATGAAGACTGGCTTTAATTGATGAGAATCTTTGCACTTTTGCAAGTATAAACATCCCATATTTTTAGCCTGTCAAACTGGATACCTTTATTAATTTTTATATTATTAACATGATTTGCAACAAAGCTGTTGCAATAAATGCGTTAGAGGACTGGGGCCAAGCACCCCAGTGTTGGAGTACCATTTGGGAGACATTTTATGAACCGATACATATTCTTTTTCAGCGTGTCAAACTGTGAATACATTCCAATTTGGCAACAAAGTTGTAGTAATAAACATGTTAGTGGAGTGGGGCCAAGTAACCCATTCTAAAAATAGCATTTGGGAGCATTTTGCAGCATGGGTTCCGATTTCATGTCGAACTGAACATTTGTGCAAATTTGCATGCTTTTATCGCAATGTGCGCATTCATTTTGCTTATCTCTTACACTACTATGAACCAACAGATTTGGAGACGTGCCAAAGGCACATCGAGTTGCAATAACGTACTTGGCATCAGGAAACAATCCTCTGTAAAATAAATCACCGCTTATCTTCGAATTTTTGTTCCACTTGCTCTACTCGTGTAAGCTCTCCGTTGAATGACCCCCAACGAAAGCAGAAAAAATTCGCAGTAAGGCACGCGGACACGAGATGATTAGAGGTGATTAGATTAAGAAAATTGTTCACCACAGCAGTCCAAAAACATGTTCGCCGCAGGTGACTACAGTGTTGTTACAGCTAGCAAGAGAAAGGGTTTCCCCTTTTCCCTGTACCGGAATCTGCAGACACACAAGCTTTGGTAGATAATTTTGTTCTCCAAGGGGAGGGTATGGATCCTGGAGGGTATGGACCACGTGCCTCACCAACGCGGCAAAACATTTAACCCCTCGTTGCGGTTTGGAGAAGTAGTAACTCACTGAATTTCAGGAAGCCATGGTTTTCATTTGTTATTAAACTTGCAATCTTATTGGACAATTATAAACTGTGGTAGATCCTTCCTGTAAGCACTTGTTGTAGATATTCGGAGTAGAAAGAATCATCAGTCTTGTTAGCAACCAATAGGCCATTCCCTTAATTACGTCATAGGCGTTGACGCGCGCAATGAATTCTGGTAGTTGTATTTAAGCGTGTTTGTTGTTGTGA
>JAYJMH010042897.1:0-14780 GCA_036873815.1 Phacellophora camtschatica | reverse complement strand
GTACCTTGTATTGTAAAATTTTGACTAAATATATAAAAAAAAAAAAAAAAAAATGTTTTTGTCTGGAGGGGGGGCATTTTGGCTAGACAATTATAAGGAACACATAATTTCAGATTCATATTAGTTAATTAAAGAAATAAAATTTGTTTTAGAGAAACGATAGGGCTTAATTTTTGTTATTTGAAAAGTAATTAGTTAAATTATGATAATTGCAAGTATAAATAGTTGATTTTTAATTGCCAAATTGCTTTCCCTGATAGATTAATGAATAATTGTACAAAATCGATACTTTTTGCTATTTAATACAGTTATCTATTCATTATATGATGTCATATACGTATATGACGTCATATATGTTAAAAGTTGCAAACGTCAGCAGAAATTAAAAAAAGATATATCAAAAGAACGTACTTTTTGAGGCGAATCCAATGGTGTCATTTGTTAAATTAAAGGTCTTTTTACAGTTTTGTTCTAGACCACTTGCCAAATAAGGAGAGAAGGAGGTCACGTGGTAGAACAATAGACGATAATTATACTATAGTTGTGAAGCCAATTAAATTTTAGGAAAAGTAAGTTCCAACACCTTACTGCAAGTAGTTTAGATGTTATTCAGGAGTGTTTGGTTGGGGGGGGGGGGCATAATGATCACCCCAGGCCAAATAGGGTTAATTACCTGTCTCTAACGTTCCTATCCAGTTCAATTTCTTAACATTTAAAATACAAATAGAGTTCAACTTAATCTTTCTTGTAGGAAGTTTAAAATATAATATATATATATTCATATATATTAGTAATATATTTGAAAAAAACTTCACATTGTATTTAATAATTAATTGAAAGTGAAGGACAAAAGTCAATATCGTGTATGCTGCAGGTCAATGTCACATATTGAATCATTGTCAGTTGCAAAATGTACCGGTTAGACCAAAAATGGTCCCACCTTTAGTTGTCAATTCAACAGAAAATTCGGTTTGTTACTGGGCAATACAAATACTTCAGAAAGATTCCCGAAACATTAGCTTTAATAAGTTGGAGGAATAGCAATGGGCGATGTAAATTTGTCTAAGTTTTGGTCTTTGTGCACGTTTTATGAGATCAATTTTTTAGATTTAAACAGAATCGAATGCATTTGCTTTCTCTCCGTCGGGAAGCTTGAATTCATTTTTGGATACCATGCACAGCAGATATATTCAAGGTGGGGCTGTATTAAAGAATTTAGGAGCAATCTGGGGGGGGAGTAGTTTTAAAAGTTATGTTTCCTTTATAAAACTATCAGTCTGTTGTGTTGTTGATTTTACTAATGACGATGCTAGCCATTAATCCTCTTAAGTATGTAACATTGGAATGATTCTTTATTAGCATGTTAGCTCTTCTAATACCTAGTGTGATAGCTAGTTTTCTTGCCTTTGACGAAGAAAATTGAATTAGTTTTATCTTCCCTAGGTATACACTTACTTTCTTATCTATAAATCAGTCACAAAGGGAATTGAAACTTTTGTTCAGGGTATCTTTGATTAAGGTTTTGTTGTTGTTTTGAAAAGCTAGGCAGAAATCATCGGCATACATTAGCAAGTCAGGATTAACTTCTGAAACTATGTCATTGACATATAGAAGAAATATAGTGGGCCAAGGATTGAACCTTGTGGTATTTAAAAAAAAATGACTAGCTGATGAAAGCTCTTTTCCTATGTTTACGTTAACAGTTTCTGTTTTGAAGATATTATCGTTTAGAATTTTATCGTTTATGTATGACAAAGCAGCATCCGTTGAGTGGTTGCTTCGAACACCTGACTGGTAGATATCAAAAATTTAATTTTCATGGAGGTAAGTTTTTATTTGGTTATGAATGATTTTTCAAATATTTTGAGATTTGTGGTAACAAAGGACTTGGACAGTAGTTTTTTGGCTCGTCTCCTGCACTTTTTTTGTAAAGTGGTTTAAGCTCTCCCTGCTTGCATTGGTCTAGGAAATATTGAGAGGTTGTGATAAATTTTCAAACAAGATTTTAAATACCAGCTGCCTTGGATGGATTTACAGCGTTTAGAACTCTTTCGATTTGTTTGCTCGTAATATTTTTTAGGAGAATTTCTTTGTCTCAAGGTTTATTTTTTGTGATAATTTTTAACGCTTTCCATGCAAAAAATATTTGGAGGCCTAGTCGTATTTCAACTGAATTCAACTGATTTCTGAGCTCTGCCTGCTTGCATTGGTCTAGGAAATATTGAGAGGTTGTATCATTCTTTTATTGGTTCTGCTAGAAAGGCTTCGCCCTCTTTCATAAATTTTCAAACAAGATTATAAATACCAGCTGACTTGGATAGATTTACAGCGTTTAGAACTATTTCGATTTGTTTGCTCGTAATAATTTTTAGGAGAATTTCTTTGTCTCAAGGTTTATTTTTTGTGATAATTTTTAAGGCTTTCCATGCAAAAAATACTTGGAGGCCAAGTCGTTTTTCAACTGATTTCTTTGTCAACCATGAGAATATTTCTTTAAAGATTTCTGAGTTCGTTTTGTCTTTGGACGAATAACTGCTATCATTTCTCAGGCACATTTTGGTGGGCATCTCGTTTCCAGTCGGTTAACCTAATAATTTCAAACTTTTTTATAGTTCCTCGGGCTTACCTATGTTAGCGTTTATTTGTCCTTATTTGTCCTTAATATAATGAGAATATTCTGTGTTCAAGTGTTCCTATTATGAATATTTAGGGAATTTAATTTTGTTTAGTTTGTTCAGGAAGAGTTCTTTGGAGTAATTCTTGAGAGACCGAATTTTGACAGTGGTATGTTCATTTATTTTAATGCGAGTAATCTTTTTGATGCAGAATAGAATTTCGTGTCTGACAGATTAAAGTCAATCCTACCTGACTGCGAAACCTTATGTTTAGAATTAGTGTGAGCATGATCATATTAGAACTACCATTTTGGAGCCTTCACTTTGGAGCCATCACTTCCACTGCAAAGATACTTCTATACCTCATATTTAAGTATAACCCCAATTGTCTATATATTGTTATTTTCAGTTGCTCGTTGCGTCTATTTTTCTTTCGCATTCAAGGGAGTGAGGAAATAAAAAAACCGATACAAATTTTTGCTTAAGTACTTCATGGATAAATTTAATCAATAAATTAATTAATAAATCTTGGTTTATTTTTCAATTTTTTTAGATTATTGAATTTATCCATTCCAAATTCTTAGCAACATCAGTAAAAATCATATAATCTTTGCCCGGTATACACTTTGGATTCCCTCCAAGCATAATTGCATGAAGAACTTTTCCGTTGGATGTATTGCATACCAAAGGAGATCCGGAATCGCCAATACAGCCTCCTTTTTGTGGTGGGTGATCTGCAATTGCCCCTCCGCACAACACTTTCGTGTTATTTATCGCAAAAGACGTGTGGTTTTTGTTGAAAGGACTATTGCATTGATTCCATGGAACAAGAGGCACCGGAATTTCTTGTAATGAATTTGAGATGTTGTAGTTCTTAGTTCTAACATCATTTGTACTGTTTAACGTCTTTGTACTTCCCCATCCTGGAAAGTAAAGTCAAAAGTAGAGTTAACACCTCTTTAAAATCCTTTTATGAACAGCCATTTATTGAGTTTAAGGTTACTGTACCCCTTCGTGGGAAGTTTTTCAAAAATAATCCTTCTGCGATCGGTTTTTAAATAAACCCTGCACATGCATATATCATTCTGTGCAGAATTAAATGCTGAATCTAGAAGAATATAGTCGGTTCATTATAAAAAGGGCAAATGATACAGTTGAAATTTAATAAAACATATACAACCATGTGCAAAGT
Organism: Phacellophora camtschatica; assembly: GCA_036873815.1. NCBI lineage: Eukaryota > Metazoa > Cnidaria > Scyphozoa > Semaeostomeae > Ulmaridae > Phacellophora > Phacellophora camtschatica. Next base: position 10,973 of record JAYJMH010042897.1, on the reverse strand, counting down.
GATTAGTGTACTCCATTTCTTGCTTTGCAACCAAACCAATGTGTCCGAAAAAGACTGAAGTTCACGAACAATAAAAGATTGTCAGAAAATTTTGATATCCGGTGTAGTTTCGAAATAAGCAGCATTTAAATTATTTTTAATGATTTTCGAGCCTTTTTTTATTTTAAAACCTTGTAAATGTGGACTCTTGAATTCGGTTTGAGGGGCAATGCTTTATGACCTAGTGTGTGAAACTTCAATAAAATGATTTATCAGTTAGATTTGCAAAGCGTTCTAATCACTAACTGGTGTCCCCAATCCTGTTCTGAGAAATACAGCTTATATAAAAATATCGATGAAAAGGTGTGAAAATCGATTAAAAATCCATCTGCAAAAAAGAGCAATGAAAAATATAATAAAACGTGTGCCTGTTTGAAGACATTAACAGGTACGACTCAATTATGTCAGCAAAACCAGAAAACATAGTGCTTTTAACCGCTAAAGTATGCACATAAAATTTTATATCAAGTGAGCCTCAATTTCCACAATTTTTCAGAACGAAATTCTTTTTAATTTAACGGTAAAAACATTTTGTAAAACATTTGAATTTTGAAATTAAAAATGTAGTCTAATAACTGAATTAGCAAAATATTATAAAAACGAAAGATTGAAGGGTAAAGTAACCTCAGGCCATGCAAAGCAATTCTAAATGAAAGAAAATTTGTTAAATTAAAAAGAAAAAAGCCATAAAATATTTCTTTTATTTTATGAAAATGGCATCGTATCAATGAATGGACCATTAAAGCAAACTCTGAACTGTATACATTTTAAACATGAACATTTTAAATATACGCCATAAAGAGACAGCTGAAAAGATTATAAAAATTTCAAAGCGATTGTATCAACGCAAAGAATATTTAAAAAACATTTGCTGCTAAATCTTAGAATGAATTAAGAGCAATTTATTGCTACAAAGTTAGTCGATCCACTCCTGATTTTTGTAATTTAGAATTTGATGCCCTAAAATTTGGATATCTTTGCAGGGCTAATGTTAAATCATACCATTTCTTTGTATGATGTAGGTGTGAGTATTGTTGACAATTAAAATTCAACAAATATTTATAAATGAAAACTTACGGCCTTTGAAATTTCTGCTCGTCCTTGGCAGATAGAAGTAAGAACGATTCAGCTCTGTTTAACAACAATAACATCTCGTAGCATCAACACCAGTCTTCACTTTCCCAAACATGTGAAGTTTAGCTTTTCCTATTTGGCACTCAATATGTCCGAAACGTTTCAGGCGATCATGAATCGCGTGTAGCTCTCAAAAGTTTAACATAACTGTACACGAGGACGCAAAGAGGCCAGAGTTGTATATCATAACATTAAACTGCTTGTAGAATAAATTGATGCTAGATGTATTGGCCGTTATATTTATAATCATGTTTCGTAGTTTCGTGTTTGTCACTGGCGTGATATTTTGGATTTCCCATGAAATTAATTTCAATAGCTTCAACATATCTTTTGTTGTTAGTGTAACAATATAGACTAGAACCACAATCTTGTTCCTTTCTTCAATTCTTTCTAGCTTTCTCTATGTCTTATTCTATTGTTCAAATCTCTAAAAACCACTTTAACTGTTTCAGCAGTCATAATTTTGCACCATTCGCAAAAACATTGTTATTCTTTAACATTTATTTTCGAGTTAAAAATACAGCAAAAAATGAAAGGTTTAATTGGTTTAAAATATTATTTCACCCTTTTACATGAAAATTTAGAATTTATTATCCAATTATCTAAATGAACGAGAAAAGACATTACATGGATTTCATCCCCTTACCTGCCGATTTACAGTTTGTCGCTGAATTTCCTGGCGTTGGAAGTGTAACTGTTCTTTTATTGCATGGAATTGATCCAGTTAATTTGATAAGAGCGATGTCATAATCATAACTGTACGGATTTCGCCTATAATTTGGATTCATTTGTATTTCAGATACAGTTCGAATTGCATAAGAAGACATGTCAGCACGGGCTGTTTGAAATAAGTATTGACATTATCGAAAAAATTCAAAAAATTGCATAATATTACATTACAGTAGTTTAGAAATAAATTTTTGCTGTTGAAAGAAATAAAATAGTTTTAATTCTTTACAGCAATTTTTTTCACAATAATAATTTATTTTTAAAGATGGAAGCTATGCACTGTGGCTAAGTTTCATGTCTATCTTCGGTGTTTCTAATACTTGTTTTTTATTCCTTATATAAATTATTAAATTTCCAAATATTCTTTGTGGGAAACGTATGATAAAATGAACTTTTTCGTTTGTCAACTGGCTATGGGCTAGACGTTTTACACGAGTAGTTGTTTCCCTGTGTTCCCTGATTTGCCGACGTCACTCACATCATACTCAGATCAATCATTGTCCAAAGTGATGTCGGAAAAAAAGAGAACGCAGTGAAACAATGACTCGTGTAAAAGTCTAGCCAATAGCAAGTTGACAAGTGAAAAGCTGCCGGCTTGCTACCCTTATTTCCACATCTTTACAACTAGCAAATGACACCATATTGGGTTGAAATTTTGGGAAACAATAGTATGTTTGTGAAAATCTATTACGGCAAATGCACCTCACAAATGAATAAATAGCAAATGAATAGGATTGGCAACTCACGAAATCTAACTTCCAAGTCTCGCGGATTGTCTTTCACTTGTCCAACACAATGTGCTGCAGTTACTAGCCAAACACTATTGATTGCAGAAGCAGAGCAGGTTTTAAAATACGAGTCTGAATTAAGGAATTTCAGATTGGCAATAAATGGCCAGTTCGCAAGATTTGCAAGAGACCCTCTGATCATTCTTGGAAAATTCTTCTGCCATTTTGTTGATCTGTAAAATTATATATTTTGCTAATCATTTTTAAACCACGTTTCAACTTGGAAAAAGTAAGGTTTTTTTTATATATTGTGCAAGTAATTGAATGTTTGTGTTAATTTATGGCATTAAATAATGCTTATCATGAGAAGTAAAAAATGAACGGAAACAGCAATTGACGTAATTGATGTTCAAAAAATGAAATTTCTAAGATAACGAAATAAGTGACTACCACATGTCGAGTTATTAACGGAGATACCGTCACACATTTTTAATTTATTACCGTATAGTAATCAGATATATTATATATTAAACAGGAAACATCAGCAGTTCAAAGTGTTAGATATTAAACTACATTTATCGAGAATTAAACTACATTCAGAAAATCAACATTCTGAATGTTACAACGCTTCTTTTTACGTGATAAAGCCAATAGTCTCTCTAAACAATGGTACAGCGTAAGGTTAAGTTTAAATATAAACAGTCAATAAATACAATTTATATAATACTATGCTCCCCATATGATTGATAAAGACGATTCCAGCATTGCACTTCGTCTGTTGAAAAGGAGTAGTAGAGAAGCAAGAAGTTAAGCAAAAAACAATAATCAGTTGAACAGTGACGATTGTATAGGAAGAACATAGAATGTACCACTATTTATGGAGACATTTTGCCATGAAATTTCTTTGATAAATTTCAACAAAGGGATACAGCCCAAAAAACTTACTACTGGTGAGAAGCTATCTGCTGAAATCACGTGACGACCTTGTCAGCAAGCCGGCTGGCAAAGGAGGGCGCGTCGTTGTTTGGAAGAAAGAGCATTGCATTGCATAAAGCCTGTCACAACTCTAATCTAGATTACAATAACCAGTTTTATCAGAAGACATCCGGCAATACAACTTAAGAATTCAAAATAAGTTATCATGAAGGCCACAAAAGAGGAGATTGCTGCAGAGAATGTGCCAAGAATGATGATAGTATATTCCTAAGAATCCCAGAGCCCCCGTCTTTTACATGGTTCTTAAAATTCACAATCAATCCAATCCTGGTAGACCAATCGCATATTCTATCTCATGCCCATCTTTTCAAATTGCTACATTTCTTGATGCCATTATGGCACCTATCGTTCATGCTCTACCAATACTTGTCAAGGATTTAGCTCACGCACTTCACATTTTTAACCAATTTACCTTTCCTGGAGAAAATTGCTATCACTTTACGATGGATGTAAAATCTTTATATTCAGCCATTTCTAATGATGATGGTCTTTCTGCTCTCGAGCACTATCCTAGAACAACCTATTACCAAAGATGCACCTTCTTCCAACTCATTTCATCCATCCTATATTTTCTTACCACAAACAGTTTTTCATTCGATCAACAATTCTATGTCCAAGATGTCAGCGTAACTATGGGCTGTAAATTAGGCCCTAGCTATGCATGTCTCTTTTTTGGCTACCAGGAGCATCTCGTATCACAACAATACCAAGATCCTTTCCTTCTTTCATTAAGCGTTACGTCAATGACATTGTGTGAACCACTTCCTTACCGCACCACTTCCAACTAATTTCCATCCATCTCCTAAATTTATGCCCTCTATTAAAGATAATCATAATGCCACATCTTTCCATTATAAAGATACTGATGCTAACAGTTATTGATCTTACTCGTCTTTTGCACACTGTCATATGCAAGAACCTAATTCCATTCCCACAGCTTCTTCCTCTCAAACAGGCTCAAAGGTCCCTGTTCCGGCAAACCAAATTTCACAGGCAAATGACTGCTAAAGCCATTTTCCAAAACCATCACTGATGGTCTTCCGCAGAGACTCTAACCTAAGTGACATTCCCGTCTGTTCCAAGCTTAAAACACCAGATGACAATCCTCAAACATTTCCATGCAACCCTCCACCATCTCACACCTGCAAACACATTTTCTCTGTTTCTGTAATGAAATCCAAAAAGTCTTTCTTCTCTCCTCGTGTATAGTATAAAATGCAGAAAGTGTGGAATATTGCATGCTGGCGAGACTTGCAGACAGCTAAATAAAAAGTTTCGGATAAAGGTTCATCAAGGTACACGTAAAAATTAACAAAGTGACTTTCCCCATCATTTCAGCTGGTTAAATCATTCGTCTGAGGATATGATTTTCTTTGGACTTTCGAACGCTCCTTTTATTTTAAGCAGAAGAAAAATATAAGAGAAAAACAATATTTTCATATTAACCACTGGTGTTCCAAACGGCCTTAACTAACAATTTTTATATTGCAATTATCTTAAACCTGCAACTATAAGCCCCACAGCACAGCACCCCCATTTTGCCTATAAATTTTAAGCTCTGGGCATATATTTGGTTATTTACGGTAACTTAATTATTTCTCTACACATTCATTGTAGGTTATTTCTTACACGTTCTTTTTGTTTGTTCGTTTTTTGTTTTCTCTTTTATGTGTGTTCTTTTCTCAACATTCTATTTTCGCTTGCAACGTTCTTCCTATACTTACTACTCGATGTCACTGTTCTACTGATTATTGTTTTCTTTCTTAACTAATTGCTTCTTTAGACTAGTAACAACAGTCCTGTTGTGGTTGGCCAACATCTCTTTCAAGCCAAATGGAATAGTAGCAACTGTTCCAGCTACTGTATTCAGAGCATATGGCGATTAGGGGGGGGGGGGATTCGTCGGAGGCGAGAGCAAAAGAACAATCAGTGGCACCAGGGTCCCGGAAATATTTGAAGCCACGCCCTTTACTTTTCCAGGTACGCCTTTTTAAGAAAGAAATATTACCAAGAGATTACTCTGTATTTCTCTAAATTTTTAATCTATTCAATTTTAAAATCGAATCTAACCACGAGGCGGTTGGAGATATTTGGCCCTTGCCCCCTCTCTGCGTTACTCTAATCCCTTTCTAGAAAAACTGCAGAAAAAATTAATCACCCCTTTTATTAAAAATTAATCATTTCTTTGAATTTGTTAAGGTTGTTTTAGGAAACAAAAGCCTAGTTTCCATTTGATGGCTCCAGTCGAAAAATTTTCCAGCGACCGGAAAAAATTGGAGCGATCCAAAAAAAGTTATTAAAAAGACGAATTTCAGAAATCATCCCTACTTTCAGCGCATTTTCTCATGTTTGGCAAACCCATTTGTTCCTCATTTGATAATAATGGCTGCAAGAGAAATCGAAGAAGGATAATTGTCGATTCTCCACGTATTATAGAAGAAGTGAGGTAGTATGAATGCTGCCTGTTGGTTCCCCTGTTTCTAAATTTCTCTTACCCCAAAACGGCGTTTTCCATGGCTTCTTCATTCTCTGAGTCTTCTGCAAAATCCCCACGATTAAGAAATTGCGGCCTGCTAAAAATTGCATGCTCGAAGGATAATATTTCTGTTTAGTATTGGAGCCATATTATTTTACAAATATCTGTCGCCAAAAACCACTCCGTCATTACAAAATTAAAAACAGCGAGCAAATATAAACTATGCAATCGCTTCCGTCGCTCCAGTCGCTGGTAAATGTTCTGCCGATTGCGGCAAAAGGAGCGAATGGAGCAACGGGAACGATCAAATGAAAACCAGCCTTTACTTTGTGATGGAATAAGGATATTTTGCAGATTTTCTCTACGATACAAAAAATTGAAAATATGTTATAACGAATCATGTTTTTTCATACGGCCCCCTGAGTGGGCCAATCACGGATCACGAAATAACCGTTAACCACCCTCTCTGCACCTCTACCTGCTTTACCGGTCTTAGATTCGATTTTTCCGTAACTGCCGCGATGGTGCCTGTGGCACTCCTCTGCCATCCTCGATGCTCCTGGTACTGCAGAAAGTACTTCATATACCGCTGGTTATGGTTGTCAAGTGATATCGGAAGCATTGCTAATGACCGTTTTGAAAAATCCCACGGCACTTATGGCACTATTGGCAATATTTACCCAGTCTAAGTTGCCAGGCGTTTCTTGCCTCGGTGAAAATTCCCGGACAGAAAAATGAGTCGAAATTTTGTCCTCGGACTGTTTCAACATTTCCCCGGCGAAACAATTTTCCCAACAGAAATCTGGAAAATCGAAGACCCAGAAAAGTAATCCACAATTACTGGAGAAGGACTAAAATTTTCGATAGCGGCTTTCTACCTTGCCACCGCTTACTTAGCTGGAGGTGTCAATAAGGTTTTTTTGCTACGGTAAGCAATTTGTGATGCTCAAAAATTAATGGACAACTCCTTAGGCCTAGTTTGTACTGCGTATCATCACCGAAGCGAATTAAATTATAAACGAGGACACTTAAATTCGCCAAGCTTTGCCGCATTACGAGCAAAATTAATCATTCAATTTATACTGCGTATTTTTGGCGCAGCGAATTAAATAAGAGCGGAATTTTCCGGCCAAATTTCCTGATTAATCCGGAATATCTCTTGATGAGCATGTGCATTGATGACTAATTTACCTTTTGGCGGCAAACAAAGATTGCACGTTTCAGAAAGATAGCTCTTTCCTTAGACAAGAACGAAGAAGAATACGATCCAGGCATGTTTGGCGACGGGTTTGTTCTTGAAGAATTTCAGTCTGGTAGTGATGCTGATAACTCTGACTCGTTAGATGCCCCAAGTTACCAGCCAGGCGAGAAAAGAAAGGCAGCAGGGCCTATGATGGATCCTATAATACCTTCCAAGAAGAGCCTTAAGAGAACACGAGTTGGTCGTAAGGCAGCCTGGCCAGACGAATGCATCGACGAGGTGGTTGACATTATTTGTGATAGTGACTACTATAGAAAAAAGTTGATTTTCACAAATAACAAATCATTTAAGAATACTGAAATTTACGAGAAGATTGTAAAAGAAGTAAAAGAACGCATTGCAGCAAGAAACATGGAGTTTCCTTTTACCAGCCAGCAAGTGAGAACAAAGTTTAAATCATGTGTGGCAATCTGCAAAAAGGCAGCAATGCTAAGGCAAACAGCATCTGGCATCGATAATTTTATAGATTCAAAAGGCTACAGCAAATGGTTCAAGCAACTTTACCATTTTGTCCAATCAAGGGATTCATGCCAACCAGATCTTGGTATTGAGCCATCTGCTACAATTTCTTCTCCGGAAAGTGACAACAATCCATCTTCATCATCAACAGGATCATCAACATCCAAGAATTTATATGTACCAACAAAAGCGAAGAAACAAAAAAGCCCTAAACTCCAGGAGGTTTTGGGAGAGGCTGTCAAGGCTTTCAATAATGCAGTTGAACAAGATATCAGCAAAGATATCTTGGACTTCCTAAAAGAAGAGAATGAGCGCTCTAGACAGCATGACCGAGAAATGATGCAAATGCAAATTAACATGTTGAGAACATTTGCAAGCTCAGCCCAAACAGCACCAATAAATCAGCCACATTCTTATTCTTACCCATACCCAGTGTATCAACAACAACAGATGTATAAACAGTCAGATGATGCACAAGAAAAAGAGTCATTTTCAGTACTTGGATCTGCTGTGAAGGACTACTGTGATCTTTAAAAACTTAGTTAGATGCAACTCAGCTTACGTTTACAGCTTAATCTTTACAAACAAAAATAAATCTATTTGTTGCAGTAGGGGCACCAATCACTAATTATATCATTAATGATAGAGGCAATGAAAAAGTTTTTCATTTCATTTTTTCATAATCACTAGGCAATTCTTAGTGAAGAACAAAATGCACAAATGTTTTAATTATAAATATCTAGAACAGGGATTTTTCACAGGGTGAAGCATCATTTTTTTGGATCACTCACAGGTCAATAATGATTTAAGTCACATGTTTTAAGCCTGTTTGTTTATGAATATTCACATTTACATGAAAAGTTATGCTGGTATTAGTGTCCTTTACATATTTTCGTTAACAAATGTGGGTAACATGAATATACATCATATCATCATTTTTAAACAACTGACTAATTTTCTCCTCACTGGTGAAGTCTATCATTTATGCAATACCAGACAGTCTCAAATAAGCCATCTCCCCAGAGCTTATTCAAAAATCAAACTCAAAGAAGGGCTAATTTTAATTGGAGGCTTACCTAAAACCTGCTTGGTCAGGGAGATATTCCATTAACATTTACAGGCATTACATACATTAACATTGTTTTCTTGTCAAAGAATTCTTTTAAAATTCCTAATAATTCTTTTTTTTAATTCTTCAAGGCGATCATACTGCTTAAGAATTCTCTTTAGGATGTGGAGGATTCTCAAGAACCCTCTAAGAATTCATAATGTTAATGTACGCAAAGCCTGTACTGTATATTTAAATTTATTCATTATATCACACTTTGGAAAACATACTACTAAAAGGTGGCTTATTCAATACTTAATTATCTAAGGCTTATTCAACATGGGGCATACCCAGTAGGGGACGTTTAGTTTTTATGGTACCCACATACCCATATCAAAAAGAAAGTAAATGACGGCACTTTCAAAAGTAGGTGGCCAATTTAATCTTGATTTGATCTTGGTTTAAAACACAAACTGGTTCTTTGCAATTTCAATGTGATTATATATACTATACATTCATATGTATCTGCTTTGATGTGTATGAAGGCTAAGTTCTAAAAACAAAAAAAACATTAAATGTTAGTGAACTCCATGTCCCTGTTTTTCAGACCAAAATTTTGACTTTAAACTCTCTCTGACTGCCTTGGCCTCTAATGATGTATCCTTCATTTTTCTACAGTTCCTCGTACTCAGTAACTCTCTGACAACTTCCCTGGGTCGTCACCGTTGTGTATTTGAATCAAATCTTAGATCCAACGAGACAGGTGCTTTGTCTTCCAGGTCTATGCAAATATTATGCAATACCACACAAGCAAGTGACATTATCTTCACAGTTTCATCCCTGCATTCACATTTTCGAAAAAGGACACGCCATCGACCATTTAGCTGTCCATAAGCGCCTTCTGTTACCATTCTGGCACGGCTTAGTCTGTAGTTAAAGTAGCGTTGCTCAGGTGTTAATATTGCATTTGAGTAGGGCTTCATTAGCCATGTTGAAAATGGAAATTCAGAATCACCTACAATTACTGGATATATGTTTGTGGTTCTCTCTTTGACATGTTTCTAATCATATCATTCTCAACAATTACATCAACAATTACAACAACAATTCATATCATTCTCAACAACTTTATCGTCACCAAAAACATGATCGAGCGCTTCAATTCGCAGAGCATGTACTCGAATGCCAATTCTGAACAAAGTGAAGATAAGATTAGAGAAGATCACGAACTGATGTTATTAGGATACATTTAAAACGATTTGACATTATTTTTGATTTTATATCATTTTTGAAGTTTTCTGATAAAGTAGTTGCTTGTTTTGATTTTTCTTGGTTTCTCCACCTACGGCCAAGATTCGGCCAAATTTTGGTTTTTCGGCCAAAACCCTTTTTGACGGCCAAGGGTTTTAAAAAACGGCCAGAATCGTGAAATTTTTTTTTGCTTTTGGCTCAAGACTAAAACTTTTTGGCTGGTGCCTGGTGCAACTGCCTGACTTTCTCTAAATTCTAAGTGGTTCGAAAAATTCTTAAAACTTATCTTATTTTATTTGTTATGGTTTATTTGATGGAATTCTATTTTTCTTGTATTTCTGAGACTTGCTTTCTCCTTTGGAAATCCGTGCGAGCCATGCCTATAGTCTACGAGACGATGCTTTAGGAACCGAAGCGAAAGGGTATTTTTAGGACTCTTGAAGCTGAAAACTACAAAATCAAAATTTCAAAAACAGTTATGAACTCTACGATCACGACCACATCTCGATGATCAATTTCATTCAATCGCGAAGTACTTGGTGGAATCACGTGGGTTGAATACGTATATTTTACATGCACTGCGGCTACTTGCCTTCAAAACCACGTCCGTTCTTCACTGGATCTGGATCTTAAAAACAGATCGCCGTAGCTTGGAAGAAGTTACCGTATCGTAAAATTGGTAGAGTGCGAATAAAAATAAAGAGCAAAGGTTTAATTAAGAGAAATTAATAAAAACGCATTTTTGTAATATGCTTAAAATTACGCCCAGTACTGGAAGTTTCTTTAATTTCTCATGATTCGAATACTCAACGTTTCTTAACGGTTTCTTTAAAAGTTTCATAATAATCTTAA
>JAYJMH010042886.1:0-14782 GCA_036873815.1 Phacellophora camtschatica | reverse complement strand
CGTTTCATCATGTTTTCCATTCATGCATCAATAATCTTAAAATTTTAACTTCAAAGCTTCTTGGTCGCAAAAATTAATTTTCAGCAACACAATGGAAAGGCAAACCTTTTGTTTTAAAGAAACCCTAAATTCTAGTTACTATTTGTCATAACTCAGCAGCTATTCAGTTGATTTTGGCAATTAGAGTATCAAACTTTAAATTGAAGTCTAGTTTATTTAATGTAATCAGAAAAATGAATATTAAAAGTAAGGCTCCTCCACAATAGCTTTGCAAATGTGTAGCCTTTTTTCTGGGACACCCGGTATATTTTATTAATTGCAATCAGAAATAGAAATATTAAAGCTAAAGCTCCTTCAAAATTACTTTGCAAACATGCACCTTTTGGGAAACCTAGATGTCATAAACATCTAAATATTGTTCTTGTTGCAGGGGGCAAGAAAGCAGTGGCATGGTAACAAGCAATGGAAGTGAAATGTGCATCAAAAAGGGCATGGGACTTGTTGCAAATATTTTCAACCCAGATTCATTAAAAAACCTTGTTGGACATATGGGAATTGGTCATAATAGGTACTCAACTGCTGGGAAGTCTGAAATGGTTAACTGTCAGCCATTTGTTGTCAATACAGAACATGGGAAAATAGCTGTTGGACACAACGGTGAATTGATCAATGCAAAGTCACTAAGGAAGAGACTATTAAAACATGGCATTGGTTTATCAACAGAAACTGACAGTGAGCTCATCACACAGCTAATGGTCAGCGAACCTCCGTGCGGAGAACCGAATGGACCTAGGTGGGGAGAAAGAATCAAACACCTCATGGAACTTGCAAAATGTTCGTACTCATTGGTAATTTTGACAAACGATGGGCTTTATGGCGTACGTGATCCTTATGGGAACAGACCTTTGTGTATAGGAAGGCTTGACGTGTCGGTGCCACGTGAGACAGAAAATGGGAAGAAGAAGATCCTTGAAGCAACCCTGTTTATTTTGTCGTCAGAATCATGTTCTTTTCATTCGATTGGTGCGACATTGGTTCGCGAAGTTCTTCCTGGTGAAATTGTTCGCCTGACCGAAAATGGAATTTATTCTGTGGCATCAGTCACGAGAACGAAACAAGACTCTTACCCAGCTTTTTGCATTTTTGAATATGTTTACTTTTCCCGCGCTGACTCGGTTTTTGAAGGACAGCTTGTTTATGAAGTGAGAAAGAACTGCGGTCGTCAGTTGGCCCTTGAAGCTCCCGTTGATGCTGATATTGTAAGCACTGTCCCCGAATCTGCTACGCCCTCTGCTTTTGGTTATTCTGAGAAGTCTGGAATACCCTACGTGGAAGTTTTCGTTAAGAATCGCTATGTTGGTCGTACATTCATCTTACCAAGCACCGCGTTAAGAAAACAAGGAGTTACGACAAAGTTTGGCCCACTAACCGAAAATTTCAAAGGAAAGCGAATTGTGCTTATAGACGATTCAATCGTAAGGGGAAACACGATGAAACCAATTATTCAGTTACTGAGGGCATCTGGAGCCAAAGAGGTAAATAATGCTTTATTTCCTTATACACAAAGAGGCAAGAATGCAATTCCCGTTAATTACAATGGAGAAAAGATTTTACGTTTTCAAATCTCTTTAAACAATAACTTCATAATTCACAAGAACTTTAATACCCGAACGAAAAGCTCCCGAAAATTTGAACATTCATTTTGTAAAGATTTTCGTCTCCTTTACCTGTTCGAAATAACGGACAAGTTGACTAGACACGAATTAACGGACACATATTGGAAAGTTTAATGAAGACCTGAGTTAAGAAAATGGTGAAATTTCTCGTTTTGAAATATTACGCGGGCACTACTTGAAAGCGGCAGGACACTGTAGAGGAAAGGAACCAAGGGGGTTTGGAAGGGGTAAAAATTATGAAAGAAAACTGTTGTAAACTAACGAAGAGAAAACCTTCTAATTGTTACTTTTTGGTTAAATTACACTTGTTGGAAGTTATGACAGTTGAACAGGCATCAGTTTTTAAACGGCATTACTTATCCGTCAGCCAATAACATACTTTAAAAGAGTCGTTGCGCGTAAAAGTTCCTTTTTTGTAAAAATAACGCTTTGAAGGGTTGGGGGGCCATTTATTTCAATTAAGTAAGTTATGGGGAATTTATTTGAAGAAAGTAAGGCAGGCATAAAGACATAACTCGCTTGATTACCAAGATAAAATCGGGGGTACAATCTGCGTTTAACGTCTGCATAAATCTGAAATATTATTTTTAAATTTTAAATATACTCGTTGTTTTTATCTTGTTTTTGCTTCATGTTGCAGGTTCATGTTCGCGTTGCCTCTCCTCCAATCAAACATCCTTGCTTCATGGGTATCAATATTCCAACCAAAGACGAACTGATTGCCAATCGCATGAATCCAGAGCAGCTCGCAAAGCATCTTGAAGTGGACAGCCTCGTTTATCTCAGCGTCGAAGGATTGACAAAGGCTGTGCAAGAAGGCATCAAAGATAGGACTGGTAATGAAATAGGACACTGTAGAGCTTGTTTAACAGGACAATATCCAGTAGATTTAGAGTGGTAAAGAGTGCGTTAGTGCACCGTCTTCACGTTATTATTTCCATGGCTCATCGTGAGCATTGAAATATGAGATGTTTTAAACATTTATTTATGTAAGGGTTTTACTTAATTTAGATTTGTAGACGTTTTTTAATGGTGAGTGATGCAAGGATCAATATTCTTCGCGATTCGACAAGAAATGACATGGAAAAAAACGGAAAAGAATCAAGATATTTGGCATTTGGTACATGTTGTGTTTTTGGGAATATAAACAAATGACTGAAGAAAAAATTCAGGCCCCATTCACACTGCTCCGTGTTCATGTGAAAACGGAGCAAAACTTGTCTGTTTTTGCCTTCCGTTCACACTGCTCCGCTCTGAAAACGGAGCTTATCGAATACGCTGACAAATACGGATAAATTTTAAAACGATGCGTTTCGAATACGCTCCTTTTTAGAAGGCCCTTATTTACACCTGTTTCTAATTATTTTTTCAGTAAAGTAAAAAGGTTTTAATAACGTAAATATTTTTTATGTAGATATAACAAGCTTCAGTAAATGTTTGGAGAAAAAATGCCTATGGTATTTGACCAAGGAAGTTGCGTCAACCTCACCCCCCCCCCCTAGGTGAAAAATTTCTCCCCGATTTGGAAAAACCTCGTGGACCATATTTTTATAAAATGGTTGACACTTAGTGGCGTTTTCATCAACACAAACGAATTAGAAATTACTACGAAGCAGTGTGAACTAAGCATCAACATCTGAGAAGAATATAAACCTCTGCGAGTGATGCTAACATACCTAATTTTACTAAAATTTAATATAGTGATAAATATTAAACAGACTTTTCTTCATACTGAATCTTTCTTCTTCTTGTGTGTCTCAAGCACGACTTGAAACAGAAGTCTTCGTTGTCTAGTTTAATCGAAACGTCTCGTCTTGCGTGAAATTTTTACTTCCAGTGAAAAACAGAAACAGGTGAAAACTTGACAAATAAAACTGAGAATATACATAAATAAAAACATCAATTTCATAAATACAAGATAACACGCTTCCTAAATAAGATCCAGCTCAAAGGTTAATACAAGATGACACTCTTTCTAAATAACATCCAGCTCAAAGATCGTACCAATGAAAGATATTTACAATTCAAAATTTATCCATATAATGTCAGATATCATTATTGAGATAAAGCTCTTTTGTTAAAAATTAATCACATTCCAAACATAGAAATTTAATGATTAGATGTTATTTATAGTGGAAATAAGAAATAATGACTCTAGGAGGCATTTCCCTGCGTGCATTATAACGAGTAGGAAGAACAGTGTGCATTTTACGTGAAATTAAACCTGCAGTGTAGCAAAATGTGCTCAAAACTTTCGTGTTCTTTTTAAAATAATCGTCTATTCTAATTGAAATCGTTATCGAAAAGCACTGCTCATTGTGTCGCGGTCGAAGTAACCTAAACATTCATATACTTACATGGATATTTAAGCAACTTTAGCTTTATTGTCTTCGAGATTTAATTAATTTGCCTACCTTGTCAACTTTGATAGATGCAACATGGATACATCCTATAACTTTGAATTCACAGGCCTACATGTTTTTCTCGTTCTCGATGCTATCTTGATCTTTGATTTTCAAAAACAGTTTTCATTTTTGAAAATCAGATACCTTTGGCATGGTACCAAATAGCAAATCGATACGAGGAGATTTTGGCCACGTAAAATGCACACGCGAATTTTATAACTTTTTCTATTTACGTCATCTATTATGAGTTCTTTCGGTTGTTGTTGTGCTCAAGATGTTCATTTAGTTGACGTCTTTTTTGAAGCAACTTGCTAGTTTGTCCAGTGCAATTTCCTTCGAATTAAAAAATACGAAATACAAATGTTTATATTTAATAACTAGGCTTTTAAGATAACTCCTTGATGTTGCAGGAAGCATGTATAGAGTGGGGGAAATTGAAGCATGGAAAAAACAACATGCTTGAATAAATAAATGCAGATTGCTATTCCTTCAAAATCATATGTCAAAATTCTGATCTTTTCCAACGTAGTTTTAAACATTAAAGAAATTTTGAACCACCAGGCATTACTTTTTACGGTTATTTTGAGTGTTTAAAAAGATTTATATCACTTCTGCGTTGCCGCACGCATGCTAAACCTTATATCGTAGTTTTAGGTAATGGTTTTGATTTTTTGTGATCTAGGGAAATATGAACATTTTGTTTTTAGGCTAATATAATATAGAGACATAATATTTGAAAAATGACAAATTGGCAATAACTGACAAACTAATTACAACCCGAAAATCAAAATGGCGAACGCACGAGGTACTCAATATTCTGTTTCTCTGTTGGTCCTGAAAAAAAATCTTCGTATTCACAGCGTTGTGAACAGTGTCCTCGGTGGGGGTAAGAGCTTTGATTTATCAACTGGCTATACCAACACCCTGTTAGTAAGCATAATTTTTTAAGCAAATTGTTGCAGACAAAGATAAAATACATATACAATTACATCAACGTAGAAACACAAGCGCAAGGAAACAAAGAGCCTCAACTGAAGACGAGATTATTCAAATACATGTATTGACTACACATGTTACATCTGTTTACCAACAAAAACATCAAAATAAAGTAACTTTAAAGCAAGGAAATTAGGACTTTGATTAAATGTTATGATTTATACTTGGTCCTTCATGCGAGTGTGTTTTATACCCAAGCCCTTTATGTTAGTCTCGACTTAAACGAATGAATGATAAGGCTTACATAAAGGACTTTGGCATGAAATACACTTGTATAAAGGGCCAAAGCACATGCATCAGGAATTGGGACTTTAATTGAGTGTCCTGCTAAATTTATACGTGGTCCTATTAATTATTCGGACAATGAATTTGAAATTCAAAAAGTTGGGGTTTTCAATTGCAGAATTATTTGTGCCCTATTATTACCAACAATCAAGCCTTCCGTGTATGCCTCAGACTTAAACAAACGACAAAATGGCTTACATAAAAGACTCGGCACAAAAGACACTTCCTAGTAGTCTGCGCACATATGACGGAAAGCAACTCAGTTTTTTATGGAGTTTATCCACAGTCTGCACGCAGGTTATTACATAGCATATCATCATTACACTCAATCGGAGTCCTGACTCCCATGCCGCAGTTATTATACAATGTTTAACTTAGTATAATATGATACCGTGTAGTTAAGAAACAATTTGGTTATAAACTGTTGCTTTATAATCTTTTGTTTCATAATTTTAGCAGTAAATTTTACCATCTTCCAACTTCTAAAATTGGAATGATGAATTCTAATCTAAGAAATAAATTTTTTGTCAGAACCCAAACGTTTTCTGCAAAATTCTATAATTTTCCTTGCTAAAACTTTATTTGCAATATTGGGGAAAATCTTTTCGCTGACATTGCTCATTCCTTATTTCGCGATGTGAATGTGTAAAATTGCAGCTTGAAATTTAAGATATCTTGGGTTATTCGCTATCGAAACGTACGGGGGTACTTATGTTTCTTCGATTGACAAAATATAGTGATAATGCAAGTGTGCCTACCTTGTATGGATTGGTTTTTATTCCCATCAGTGCCGTATCGTGACATAATACACGGAGCACTCGCTGTCAAACCTCAATCTGGATTACATCATTTTGTGGTTTCAAATTCAGTTCTCAATTGGAAATGTGATACGATATTGTCTGAGATGGAGGTACCACTGATCTAGGCTATTGCTGTGATCTTGTCCATTTCAAATTGGTATGCTATTACCTACACAATTTCAATTCCTTCTAAAATATTCCCTTAGTCCATAGCCAGTTTTAGCCCCACTCAAGATAAGTTTAAAACCCAAGAGATTTTCAGTAATCCTGACGATGAATCCCAGGCCCCATCCAGTCAACCGATATGAAAAGAGACCTGTGCCAAGCCCAAGGGAGTTGGAGATAAGTGATATCTCCACTGAATCAGGCTTTAAGCCT
The DNA here is from genome assembly GCA_036873815.1 of Phacellophora camtschatica. Lineage (NCBI taxonomy): Eukaryota > Metazoa > Cnidaria > Scyphozoa > Semaeostomeae > Ulmaridae > Phacellophora > Phacellophora camtschatica. The sequence goes on along the minus strand of JAYJMH010042886.1, from coordinate 8,242 downwards.
GGTTCCCATATAATCTTAAGAGTGCCGCAGACGGTCTGCGACGATCTACGATCAATCGCCGGCACTCTACAAATTTTAATGGAAGCATAAATCTTAAGGTGTCTGCGACGATGCCGTCTGCGATCCTTGAGAAAAAGTTGAACATGTTCAATTTTTTTCTCTTGCGGTACCTTCCCGGAACTTCCCGATCATATGGAAACATGGGTCGCAGACACGCCTTTGTTAACAAAGAATTTGCATGTTGGTAAGTATAAATCACAGATTTTCCCCGGCTCATCGCAGATCGTCTACGATCCCTTACGATTATATGGAAACACTTTCACCGGGAAGGTGTCGGCGATCGATCGCAGATGGTGGCACTCTTAAGATTATATGGAAACCAGGCTTTATTAGTTCAGCTGGTATATTCTACGGAACAGAAAGATTCATGAAACAGTACTGGGAATAAAACCAATTCATACAAGGTAGGCGCCCTTGATAGGGATCTTATTTTATTTTTCGAGACCTGTCTTGATGAAAGTTATAAAATCCAACATTTGGGACTTAATTTTGAATACTGTCCTACCATTATCAAATAATATGATATGGATGAACTGACGAGTACAAAAATACAAACAAATAATGCCATTTATATAATGATTAAAACAAATATAACTGGACAAATATTCGCACAAGGAAACAAATAAATACGTTATAATGTGAATGTAACTGATGATCTATAAATATATTGGTTAATCAGATAATAAATGTTTGCATATTTGAAGCTTTGCTTCCTAAAAACTGTGATCTGTAATAGTATATATTCTAAATAGTTTGTACATAAATTTTATTGTTCATTTCTAAAAACAAAATTTATATGGGAAAAAGTTAGACTATAAATTAAAAATATCCGTGCTACGAGCATTTGATGTGTTAATTAAAATTTTAGGTCAGTCGATTTGATCGAAATTTGAAATAGGTTTCTCTCTGGTAAAGCGACACAAGTCCCGGCTGGCTGTTCCTTTAAACAAGCCATCTGATTGGTCTATATTAGAATGATCGGTCGTCGTCAAAGAGATCTGACCACTCCTTTTCTTCCAATATAGGTTGTCGCAATATATCCTTCAAATAAAAACACTCAGGTGAAGAGCTTGAAACGTATTTAAACATATAACAGAAGTACACATACAGATGATACGAGTCTCGTACCAGATCTCGTAAGAGATGAAAAAGAGAGCGCACAAAAACGTATGACACACGAAGTACAAAAAACATCACTGTTGCTTTGATACAAACATATTTCAAACCGAGTCGAGGAACTCTTTCCACCTTCCTACTGGAAACATTTCGGTGATAAAAACATGATACACTGAGGTGACGAAGAACATAGAACAACTTCACATTTATAGAATAATTACAAACACATATGACATGACAGATGAATAAAAAAGCATGAAAATGCTGCTCTTGAATCTAAACTTCGATTTCAAATCCGCACTGAAATGAGGTCGTTTCGATGTATTTGATCTTCCTCATACACTTACATGAAATTCAAATATTCCGAGATGAGGATAAAAAATTTAAGGTGAGTTTAAACATAACACAAATGGTTTTATCACAAATAAAAAGGGAACATGCCCAAGAAACATTCACTAATATGCACTGAATCTTTCATTTCAGTATCTTTTTTTGGATTTGTTGTTGTACTAAACGTAATTTTGTTGAACTTTCCTGCTTTCTTGAGGTTTGCAGTGATAAATGGCTTGCTCAGAGCCAATGCAATCAATGTAGAAAGATTTCAAGAATTTTGTCACCGTATTATTGAATCTGATAACTCAAGGGAAAATAGAAAAAGAACAGAGATATAGGAGCCGGGGGCACCGTACCTTCCCAAATTATGTGAATGCCTCTTTGTCTGGAACAAAGTTCCCTTTCTAAGTTGCTATTTTTAAGGCACGTGTTGTTTTCCCCTTTCAAACAATAGAAAAAGTGCCCTCTCGAACGTCGCGTTGTGCTCCTCCAAACAAGGATTGCTTTTAACGTCCCTGGAAAACAAAGTGTGGCTACAATGTGCCGGAAAGACATTTTGTTCAACGTTACGTCAATGCAAGTTCGACGTATAAAACACTCTGCTGTAGCCTCAACAGAAGCAATTTTTATCTAAATCCACCTCAGATAAAATCGTTAAAGACTTCAAGCCCGGCGGCAACAGTGCGGTGCGTATATATCGGACTTCAATTTTGCTGAGCACAGAAGCGGAAATTCGGTTGAAATTTGGGGGTGAAACTCTCAAAAATGGTTCAAATTTCCGACAGATGCACAAATTTTCAGACAAAAAGCCTTAAAAATGACGTTTTACCGATGATGTAGCAAGATTTGAGGGGCGTTCCCCCAACTCCCATAATTTTCGTTAATGGCTGAGTCACACTAAATCATATTTGGTACGGCAAACATCATTGTGACAAAAAAAACAAATAATGATATTCTCTATGCGATCACAATTGCGCAACTAAGCATGCGGCTAAACTTTCTGGGCTGCGCTATATTCCATCTTTGCACGCATTCAAGCGAATTCGGTGCTTCAATGCTGATCAGAAAAGATTCCCGAGACTGAACGGAAGGGAAACCACTTTTGTGACTCTTGGAAACAGACAATCATGACCGAAGGTTTTAACGTTGCTCCTTTTCTTGAATGAACACCCAGTAATGTTTCATGCAATCGTCGAAATTTAAAATATGAACAATCTGCAAGATACGTGCAAAGGTGGAACTAACGCAACCCTAACTGGTGCAACATGCGACGAGAGATAATTTCCACGAGTATTCTTACATTTCATAAACGTGATGTTTAAGGGTTGTTTAGGTTAAGTTATAGTTGATTTGATACGTTAGATCAAGTCAAAGTTGTTATATTAAGTTACAGTTGGTTTAGGGGGAATGTTATAGGCTAGGTTAAAATAAGTTATGGTTGGCTAAAGTATTTTACGTTAAAGCTAGCTTGCTAAAACAGGTGAGAGAAAGTTAAGGTTGATGTTTGGATATTGGATGTTAAAATAAACGCCCTGAACGAAAATAATGACATTAAATCAGTCATCAACCCAAAACTGCATTGTTCATTCATTAATGGTGTGGTATCATTTGGCATGGTATGGTTTGACAAAGTTCTGGAATTGTTAACAACAACATATTATTTATCAATACAATGTTTTTTGGAACGATAAAGATCTTTGAACGAAGCAAAACTCTGATACACTACGAATAAGAGATATGATAACACCACGGGCCTTATGAATTGTGGTGTATTCTTATTTTTGTGTTTTCTCATCACCCATGCATTTATATTATAATGTCCTAACACCTCTACACATGGGTGGCAGGAAACAATAATAATGCATAGGTGATGGGAAACCAAAAACAAAAAATAGAAAACATACTACCATTTCTAAAGCCCGTGGTAACATAACACAAGATAATACTAAAACAAGTAATAGACATTTAATGCAATTAGTGCAATTATAGGAATACAAAGATGATATAGCATCGCATGAGTTTATACAGTGATCAAGCTTAAGAAATGACATTTCAAACCAATAAGTAGAAAAGATAAGACAACGACGTTTAAATTTCATTACAGAAACAATAATGTGTAACCGAAATTTTATGAATGCCTAAAAAGTATCGTAAATTTGACATTTTTTTACATATGATTTTTTTCAGTTTGCGTAAAAAACTAATTGATACTAAAATCCGACTTACAAAAAGTAACATTGAGAGGTATTTAAATAACATAAAATTATATATATGCTAATATAATTCAATTTGATATATTCTTCACCTACGCAGGGGTCTAGTAGCATACAATTCAGATGTGACACAAACAAACAAAAATTGGAATTGATAAAACGGTCATGCCACTCTTCTATGATAAACGGTGCTGCCAATTCCATAGATACATTAATTTTGTTGTAAAACACATTATACAGATGTATCGCGTGAATGTATCCTAGATGAGTTTCATCACAGCAAATCATTTAATATTCATAATTTACTGTGTTCAATATTAAACAATGAATGTAGCAAATTATAAAATAATGAATAATTAGCTATAATAAAACTCACACGATGCCGTTTTTAAAATAAAACAGGGTAAAATGGTCCCGTTTTGTCGTTCTGTCTTTTAAAACACGAAAAAGCCAAGGGAAAGAATTTCTAATGATACTTTATTTTAAAGACGGATCAAATAATATTCACAGAGCTTGTAGAGTTCCTCTTGCTGTGCAAAAATCTACACCTAAACTTATCATATAACCTAAGAATGCTTATATTAATCTCACACTGTACTAATAGTTTAATTGTTCTCCTCTTTAAGGTAAATGTACAAATTTTCTAAATAAAAATCTATTCAGCGTTAGATCAAACGCGATTTAAATTTGGTCACAAAAGTCACTGCAAACGCTTGAAAAGTTACAACAATTTATTAAGAATTGTTCGCAAGTTACAAATCTAAACTCTATGTTTAGAAAAGGTTTTTAAAACCATAAATTATGTTTTTTTTATATGTATGAATTATGTGGTTTCGTATTTTTGCTCTATATTGTAGAACTTTAAGTGCAATTTGTGTGCGCCTAATCTTAAAAATTACAGATAGAAACAGAAAATCAAAATCAAAACAGGTGACTCAGAAAGTAGCAGCAACCAACTTAAAATTCTGTTTTTGTTAGCACTGGCAAACAATCAAAACATCAAACTCTGCCACAAAAGGCGTATTCCTTTGGCTTTTTAAAATCTTCTGAATTCTGAAATTGATTTTGGAGAGTTTGAAAACCACAAGACAAAAGAATGTGAATTCTGAAAACGGTAAGAGTTGTTAGAGATTCAAGAGCGTTCGAAATTCGAATTATGCAACTTTGATGATGTTAAAAACGGCCAATGGAAGCGAAAATCTCTCGGATGTCTCTGAAACATTCTAGCTTCAGAAGGAGGCTCAGAAGTCTGCCGTTTTTCCGAGAAATGCCCAAAAACGAACAAAATTTTTTTTTTGTTTATCTCTGCGAAGTCTACGAAAAAGAGAAGAGGCTGAAAAAGGTACCAAAAGAATACGCCCAAAGTTTACTTTGGCCTTTCAACAGCGGAAAAAGCTTCTATAATAAAAATCAAACCAGCAGTTCACAAAATATACAATGGAGCAAACCGAAAAACAACTTTCTGAGTCACCTTGTAGCTGATTTTGATTTGTTGTTTTCATTAACCATGTTGTTAGCCTGCAAGCGATTTTCAATGATCTTTACGACACTATGGAAACTGAGACTAGGATTATACAAAATAGACCTTTTTTATTTACATTACTGCACTGTGCCAGATGAACTGATGTCATTCCTAGGCGATTTCACATTTATGGAGAGATACTCCGTCTCACTGAAGCAATCTTGCTCCATCAATGCACGATGCCTTTGAGGCAACTCATGCGACAAAGAGTCTGATGATCCCGTCGTGTACGATTCATCTAAGTCCTCTAAAGTGTTACTATGCATTCCAGGCGCATTGAATGAATGCGGAAAACTGTCGTTTGAACCAGGATCAGGGTGCTCAGTTTCTTCTTTGTCTTCAGGACCCGTAAACATAGCCAGAGTTTCAATTTCTTCTGCTAATTGTTTTACCTTGGTCAGCAAAGAGCGGCCTAAGCCGAAAGGTTTTTGTGATTCTTGGTTCGACGCTGTAGCCTTCTTCTTGTCGCCGTCTATCGTAACTGATACAGTTGTAGATGTTTCCACCGACTTGTCCACAGTTCGACCAAATTGAATTTTGATATTTTCCGTCTTGTTGGTTTTTGTTGTAATACTAATATTTCCATCATTTGATGAGTCACTACCCTCTTTCCGGCAGCCCAACATTGGACAATCGCTTTCTTGATTTGTTAAATCTAAATTAGTGATTCGAGTGATATTGTCAACAGTTTCTTTCATTTTCTTTTGATTGTCTTTTAGGTTTGATTCAGATGATTTTGGTAATCTCTTCTTGACAACAGAATTTTTCCTGACTGGCGTGGGACCCTTTTCTGATAACGGTCTTTCCAACTTTTCTCGTTTCTCTTTCTTCGGAAGAAATTCAGCCTGCAATGAATTTCTTCTCGTTCCTCTAGGCCTAACTGGTAATGTTTCAAATGCTGGTGTATCAACATATCGATTTGGATACGATGCCCTGTAAGGTGATCTCTTGGGATCGGAAACAGAAGTTCTTCGTTGAAGATTTTGACCCGAAACAGACTGTGCTCGATTTCGTCCTCTTTCATCAACACTGATACATTTGGACAAAGCAACTCGCTTTCTGACCCCAGGTGCCAAACCTGTAACAGGCGCATGCTTAGGTGATGAAGGAAGTGAAAACGTATGTGGCACTGAATCCACGACAGAAGCACTGAGACGGTTCGTACTTTCCTTGGCAGAAAATGGTCTGTTTCGAAGAGTCACAGTGGTCGGTTTTATTTCAGAAACCTGCCCAGATGTTTCCCCGTAAACCTTTTGATACGCTGCACCTATTGCGTTAAATTGTTCTGCTCGAGATCGCTGACTAACTAGGACCTTTCTGTCCTTCGGTTTAGAATTTTGAGACTTCAGGTCGCAAGTCTTGCCTGAGTTAGATATCGACTTTCTTATTTCTGCAATGTGTTGACGAGGAGTCGTTGATTTTGCCCGCGGTATTTGGCTCGTCATGGAAGCTCTCTTTACCGGACTACCTGGGAAAGAGGCACGGGCTTTCTCCTCAAACAAGTCCTCCATTTTATCAAATGAAATAGACTCTTCAAATGAGCAGGTTCGTATTTGAGGAGTAGAGACAGCCTTCTCTTCGCGCATGTGGTCTGCCATTTGTTTCTCTCCTGGTGTTTCAATTGGCAAATTTGAACCAGATTGGGTTTGTAAATTTTCGCTACGTTTGCGCTTAACGAGATTGGATAAATAAATTACCGTTTGGATTGCCAGTGCCACACCTCTAAGTTTTCGTCTGTGGTTAAAATTCTTTGCTATCTCAGTAGATAACTGCCCTTGGATGTTCTTTGTCTTTGCAGTACAACCCTAAAAAGAAAATTGTGGTCAATACAACTTTGGAGACGAATTAAGAAGCAATCAATTACTTGGGGTTGAGACCATTGCTCTCAGACAACGTTCTAGCGAAAAAAGAGAAACAAAAGTTTACAGAACCGAATTTAGGATTGAATCAAATACGCCTGAAGCCCCGGTGAAACGTGGCCAACATTTCACCGAACAATATTCAACATTGATGTTTCGTGAAAATTTCGGTGCGTTTGACCAACTTGTTCGGTGATTAAAAACATGTTGGATCATGTTCGACGTTGTTTGATGAATTTCAAACATCACCGAATTTTTCCACTTTTCTTAATGTTGGATGCATTTGACCAACACGTTATTTTTACAGTACAATTGCTGCAACTGATTTTTGTTTTTTAATTGTTCTCATCAAATCTGCTATTTTATTAAAATTTGGAACTACTTATGATTTTGGCAGGCTATTCATGTCACCCCACTTCTCTGTTCCGGTGAAGGCGCATTTTGTTGACCACCCTTCAATCGAACATTGAAAAAAAATTTCCAAACTCAGTGTTCAGCAAAATGTTCTGAAAGATTTGGTTTGACCAAGACTTAAGTACGAATATATATACTATTAAATAAATTACTAGTTGAGTTGTTGATCTAGTTAAATTGTTCAAACTTTTATTCATGCATACTAAAAAACATTTATTCATATATGGCGAATAAAAGTAGACAAAAATAATCTTGATAATTGTTTGCAAAAAAGGATCTTGCAAAGATTTATATACGCAGCCGCTGTCAAAGTTTACTATTGTACAGTAACAACAAGACAAATCAAAGTTTAAAAAGAGAATTCTTTCAAACCATCCAGAACAAATTTCGTTACATGTTACAATTTCAAAATTCTGATGCATTGTTGTTTCAGTAGATTTTTTTTGACAAAATTCTGTAAGAAAATTCGACACTAAAAAAACCAAAGTATATAAGTAAAGATTATGAAATTATGGCATAAAAAAATAGCAATATGATTCTGAGCTTATCTCTATCGCATGCTTCTTAAAGTTACTCAGAAACATTTGACTTAAAGAGGCATCAACGCAAAATTTTGGTCTCCGAAAATCGTAACAAAACTTCGGTTGCACGAAGTGCAGTCAAAGTACAGTCTAAAAATACATTTACATGATTTGTATCCGACAAACAAGTCGAGAAACAAGCAC
>JAYJMH010042875.1:0-14784 GCA_036873815.1 Phacellophora camtschatica | reverse complement strand
AAAGCAAAATCCTGTCTTGTGTAGCAGGCTACTCCTTCGCCATGTCTATTTCTGTCGCACCTTTTAATGTCACAAAGCCTCAGATATACTTCGTTGTCCAGTATAATTTTATCAAGATTTGCTTTTGATATTCCTATGACTGCAGCCTTTGATTGATATGCTATGAGGCGAGACTCGTTAATTTTGGATAGAAAACTGTCATTGTTTAGATAGAGAAAATAGATGGGGAAAATGAATGCCCCTTTTAATAAATGGTTCCCATATGTTGGTATTAGATTCTGAAATAGAATCATTTTGTTCTTCAATGAATCAGAAAAGGAAATTTCTCGAAAGAGCAGCTGTTGGCTTCCTTTTGTTTTAGTCTTACATGAAAAGCGAATGTATTTGCAATAAGTGAGTTAATCTTTGTTTAAATTTTTCTTCACATTGGTCTGTTTTGTCATACCTTATGACTGCTGGTCTGTTTGTGGCATAATTTTAGCCTGTCATTATCCATCTTGTACCAATTTTATTTAGTTCTTTACCTTTTTCTCCATCCTTGCCCTGTCAGAATTTTTTGGACTCGATATAGATTTTTTACTTTAGTTGAAGAAAATGCACAGTGCTGAATATCTTTTTTTATAATATTTTGAGATTGAGTAAACATATTGCATTGTACGGAATATATTGATTTGTTAAATTCTCTAACTTTGCTGTTAATATTTTTAATCATTGTTCTTTCTCAATTTTATTTTAGCCTTCGCAGTATTTTGAGGAGGAAGAAATGGTATGTTAAATGCAAAATTTTATCAACTACTTTATGTAAATTAATGCGTTTACTAGAACATAAAACTGTCATATTGCTTCATATTTATGTCGGAATTACTTGAAATATTGAATTATTAAAAACATTAAAAGTAACAGTTGTTTTTGCTCCAATTGCCCTAATGATATACAAATACAGTTACAATTATAATATATTTGATAATTTTAGGGTAATAATTTCATTTAAAATTGTTTTTGTGGAAGCCTAGGCAAAAAAACTAAAAAAAAAATGGAGAATAAATGTCGTTATAAATTTGTTAATGGAGAATAAATTCATTGCACTCTTTCGAAGAGAACTGACAAAAGATTTAGCTAGTAATTAAGAACTGCGAATATTATCACGCACATTGTAAGAAAGGCAAGGGAGGCAAGAATTGAACGTATGGTTACGTGTTGCAACAAGAGCATTGATCTGAATAATTGTAATTACAAATAAATAGGCTTGTCGTGTGTGGATGGGTGCTGAAAAAGTTTGAAACGAACGAAAAGATAAATAGAATGCAAAATGAAAAATGTAAAGAACCTAAATAAAAAGACTCGAAAATGTTCCTCTAACAAATGCTCTGCAGTGGTAGTGATGGAATATGATTAAAAACAAAATGAGATTAAATGCAAAAATTATTTTAATACTTGTCATTTAGTTTAAGAAAACCTCTGCGTCGAAGAAAATGTGCCCAGAAGAAATTGAGAGGAAGATAGAAAATGGACTTTTGAGAAGCAACGCAAGGGTTTGTTCTGCATTATTCCTTGTGATTGTTCCATTATTGAAAGAATCTCCAGATGATATCCTTATGTTTGAAAAATTAAATTGTTTTTATTTTGCTCAGACTGAATTGCAATTTCATCAGGCGGTTAAGATATAATCCGACTTTGAAAAAATACGCAACGAAAAGAAGGGGGTAATGAACAGAAAACAGAAAGATTACATATGTGTTATTGCCAGCTCTGCCATTGTTGTTTTGAGTACAAGAAAATGAAGGAAGAAAACTGGTTCTTTATGAAAAAGCATTTATATCGATTTTTAATATATTTCTGTAATTTGTTTCCATTTTAGTATGAAGAAGATGTTACTATTGAAGAAAATTGTGTTGATGTATGTTAATTGCAATGTTATTTTTGCTCTAAAAACTTGCTCATATAAGGCCCCGTTACACTAATATTTCCAGGAACTATTTGCATAAGATTTTTTCTGTGATGGCAAAAAAAGAGAGAATGTGATATAGGCGTGTATAGCATAGTACACTTTAGAAGTACTTCGATGAAAGAAACGATTTTGAAAATTAAATTTTCTTAAAAATGTCTTTACATTTTTCTCCATCCTTGCCCTGTCCGGAACTGAGTTATCTGAAGAAAACCTCCCTTTTTCAAAAAGACGATGTTTGTTGTGTTTTGTGAAATTTATTGGGTCCAGAATTTTTGCGACTCAATAATGATTAGTCATTTTAATTAAAGAAATGCACGGCAGTGCGCATTTTTTTTAATCATATTTTTGAAACTGAATAAAAACTTTGCATTGTATGAAAAAGTTTGATTTGTTACATTTTCAAATATTTCATAATTTTGCTGTTAATATTTTTAATCATTGTTGTCTTACAATTCTATTTTAGCCTTTGGAGTATAAAGAGGTGGCAGAAATGGTATGTTAAATGCAAAAATTTATCAACTACTTAAAGTAAATTACTGCGTTAACTAGAAAATAAAACAGTCGTATTGCTTCATAATTTTGTCGGAATTTCCTGAAATGGTGAATAGCTAAAAATATTAAAGGGAATAATTATTTTGTTGCTATTGCTCTAATGACATGCAAATACTGTTGCACATAAAATACATTTGATAATTTTGAGATAATGATTTTACTTTCAACTGTTTTGATGGATAGAAAATGCATAGAAAAGGCATAGAAAATGCAGAAAAATGAATATTTGGAATATGAAGGTCGTCAGAAATTCGTTAATGGAGAATATATTCATTGAGCTCTTTTAAAAAGAACGGAGAAATGTTATAAACCTAGATTAGCGATTTATCTAGCAATAACGAACCGTTGATAATTTTATGCACGATGCAAGGAAGGCTCGAAAAGCAAGAGTGTTGCCACAAGAGCATTGTTCTGAATAATTGCAATTTACGAATAAATGGCCTTGTTGGGGGGTGCATGTGGGTGTTGAAAATGTTTGAAACGATCAAGATGATAGAAATAAACAAAATACAAAATACAAATAACTAAAGTGAAAAGACACTATCAAAATAGCAATGATGCAATATAATAAAATACAAAATAAGATTAAATGCAACAATTATTTCAAGACTTCATTCTATTTCAAATTTTTCAAATATATTAATGGATAGTCTTCATATCTTTTTGTCACAATTTTACTCCTACAATTTGTAGCAGGTAAGAAAAGTTTAATTATAAATATTAACGATAATAATGAGCTACGTTTCGATGTCATCTTAATATTATTTTCAACTAAATGATGTTATGAAGTCAGTTAAGAAGATTTTCAAGCGAGACTGTATATATAGTATAATAAACAGTAGAGAAATTTATTATCCCGTTGTGAGAATTTTGATGGTTCAGATCATTGGCGCCAATTAATGAAGAATTTGGCGGCGATGGACAGCTTGTTCAATTTTGGTTTTATATCTTTAATGAACAACATTTTGTAGATTGGAAAATCTGTTTTTCTTCGACATTTGTGCAATATTATAAATTGCTCGAGCTGCATTCCATGCTTTAATATGGCAACCGATGGCCGACGCGTTGTGTTCCTCAATCCTTTGGTGTAGGTGTCAGCATGTATGACCGACATAATCTGCATCGCACAGATCACACTTAAAATAGCACACAACGGATTGTTGGTTGACAATGAGGGGGGGGGGGGTTGGTTTCCGAGATTTGACTTGTTAGCAGATTTTTCAGAACTTCTTTCCTGATCTTAATACTGAGGTCATGCAATTGCTGTTCTGATGGGAATTTCTTACTCCTCTTTCTTGCCTCGCTTTTCATCAGCATGTTTAGTTACCTTTTTGTCAACAAAAGTTCGAATTGTTGATTGTTTTAGGGAACCAGGGTGATTTAAAAACGAAAACACAATGACTAATCTATTTACCTCAAAATCGAATGATTGCCAATCTAATGACAACCTGAAGGCATGATTCAACATTATTGCTAACAAAGCACGCTTGTATTTATGGTCAACATGACTTTGAAAATCTAACAGTAAACCTGTGTCTGTTGGTCTCTTCTATACCTGTGTTTAAGTTTACAGCCAGATTTTTTACGTTCCATACCCTGAAAAGGAAAGATATTGTTGTTCTCAATTTCCATAGTGAACTTGAGGGAAGAATGACATTGATTCAATGTAGTGAGAAAGCTTTCGGCTGATTGAAAATCGGCCATGATGGCGAATGTATCATCCACATACCTTTTGCACAGGGAATGCATTTCTTCAAAATGATTTTAATGTTCTTCTAAGCGACTCATGAAAGCGCTTGCCATCAATGGACCTAAATGAGAACCCATGGCAACGCCATCATTTTACTCATATAGATTATGCTCAAACTGCAAAAAAACGATTCTTGGCTGCAATCTCAAGAAGTTCTTTAAGTTCCGTTTTTGTAATATTTAACTTCTGTGTTTTGATGAACCAATTATCCTCAAAAGAATGTTGTCTCTTATATACATAGGTGACTATGATTGCAAAAAATTTAAAGCAAAAGTTGATTTAAACACAGAAGAGCCACCGATACGTATAGAACAATAGAGTATTTTCTTAAGATATAATTTCAGCTAACAAGTTTTCAAGTTTTAATATTTATTCCAAAATTCTTAAATCTATAAAGTTATACTTTACAACTATTTACATTGCAATAAAATTGAATTCCAGATTGTTGATGTGTTTTACATATATATAGATACGTATAAGGCATTTGGAAAACATGGATGCGGAACTGTCTCCTTGATTCTCTTGCTCATCATTTTGATCCGTCAAATGTTGATATTGGTCTGTTTGTAGCAGAATTTTGGCATGATTTTCTCTTGCCTTTTAATCTTCTTGATACGATGATTCAATTTTTCAGAAGTGCGTAATCTGACTAAAACCTCTTCTTCTCAAGAAGACAATGTTTATTTCGTTTCATAAACTTGATTAGCTACAAACTTTTTAAGACTTGATACTTCTTTGTCATTTTAGCAAAATGAAATAAAAAATATAATACTGCATATAATATTTTAATTTTAGTCATATTTTTGTGTTTTAAAATTGTTTGTTATATTTTGTGAGATTTTTTAAAGTAGTGCATTATAGGGAAAAGATTAATTTTTTAGATTTTCTAATATTTCATATTTTGACTGTTAATTTATTCAAAAATTTTCCATCAATTTTAATTTTGGCCTTCGCCTAATGATTATCAGGAAAATGTATGTTACATTTAAAAGTAATTATTTATTAACTACTTTTAATAAAACGGCAGCCTCAAGACGTTTAATTTGCCTTTGAAATGTTCATATTCCATAAAAACTTTTCTAATATATCATAATTTCATTTCGACGATTATATTTTTAGAACTGGTGTTACTTAAGATAATATAATTCTATTGATCGTTTAATTATTTTTGTAAACACTATTAAAACTATTTATTTTTTTAGGGTCAGATATTACAGATGGGTCGGCTATGCAGAAGATATTTTTAATTTGGGGGTACCCATAAAGTGTGGACGCACTACTTTTTCTATTTTTATCCTTACTCCTTGTACGAAAAAACAATAGACAATAAGGCAGTCACAATAGGGCAGTCACAACAGAAGATACAAAATGTCGTTACTGTTTATTTTTGTTTTGCATCTACTTTTAGCAAACTCAGATACTATGATTTTTATATTAACTATGATCTATAAACTATGATTTATAATGAGTGAAAAGAGATATACCAGGGTTGATTTAAGGTTACTGTACCTCTTTGAGAGAGGATTTTCAAAAATTAATTGTCTTTTGTCGGCTTTTAAACAAATCATGTACATCTATACATCATTATATGTAGAATTTAATGGAGAATCCATGAAAAATGCGTAAATGGTTTTATGCATAGGCACAAATGATATAGTGAGGATTTAACTCGAAATTTACCACCCGCGCAACAAATGCTCCTTGTACCTCTCCTTTTGCTATTCGAGTAAAACAATGTATTCATAAAGTGCTCAAGATCATGAACAACCAAAGTCTCTCAGCGAATTTTGATATGTAGTGTAATCTCGTAATAACTAACATTCAAATATATTTTAATAGTTTATAAGACCTTTTCTATTTCAAAACCTTTTAAAAGTCAGACTGTTGGATTGCGAAAAAAATCCCTGACACACTTTTCAAGAACAATACTTTATGACCCCGTGTGTGAGATTTCAATGAAATTGATTGGCCCGTTAGGTACAAGGAGCTTTTCAAATGCTAGCTGGTATCCCTAAATCCTGTTTTGAGAAAATTTTCTGAGAGCTTTTAGCAGAATAATGAAGAATTGGCGCGAAAACCTGTTAACGACCTTTGTGCAAACAAAAAAACTAAAAGATGAGCAATGAAAGATAATCTTTATCATCCTGGATGAGTTGTTAATAAAAACCCTCAAGTTATGTTAGGTGCACAAAAACCACATTTGCAATCTCAGGGGAATGCAGTCTTAGAATTAGACTTAACTTTAAAATAGGAAGATGAAAATTAGATGCCATGCTGAATCAAATTGATAAAATTCTGTAAGCCTTGGTTATAATAATAATAATAATAATCAATTATGAAACTTTTTTTAAATCGAACATTCGGTTAAACACCGTAAACTCATTTTCCTAAAAAATAATATATTTGCCTAAAAAATAATATATTTGCAATTAAAACAATGACTGAACTATCAAAATACGATAAAAACAAAAAATCCATTTTTTGTTGTCTAAAGGGATACAGTAACCTTAACTTTCAAATAGCGACGTTAAAATAACATAAATTTCTACATTTCTACATTTCTACCTTCAAATATTAACTTAAATATATACATTTCAACATTTATACCTTCCTATATTAGCTTAAATTTCTACATTTCTACATTTCTACCTTCCTATATTAACTTAGATTTATACATTTCTACATTTATACCTTCCTATATTAGCTTACATTTATACATTTCAACATTTATACCTTCCTATATTAGCTTACATTTCTACATTTCTACATTTCTACCTTCCTATATTAACTTAGATTTATACATTTCTACATTTATACTTTCTTTAATTAGCTTAAATTTATACATTTCAACATTTATACCTTCCTATATTAGCTTACATTTCTACATTTCTACATTTATACCTTCCTACATTAGCTTACATTTCTACATTTCTAAATTTATACTTTCCTATATTAGCTTACATTTATACATTTCAACATTTATACTTTCTTTAATTAGCTTAAATTTATACATTTCAACATTTATACCTTCCTATATTAACTTAAATTTATACGTTTTTGCATTTATACCCTCCTATATTTATGGAGTTGGCATGCATAATTAAGAAATATCGATTGATTTTTTTAAGAATATGCTCCATCCAACAGTAACATTGTAATTTTCATCCCTCATATGTGATGATTTTTCATTTTCAGTGGTTTGAACCCGAAGAGCGCATTACTGAGGTATATTTAGTTCATTTATTCATAAAATATATTGTTGAGGGCTTCTACTAGTGCTTTGGGGGAAGGGGGCATTCGGATTTACCTTCAAAGCAAAAATTTCCGACAAACTTAGAATAGGTAGTTAACAAAATCGGAAAGAAACAAGAAATTAGTGCGGTACATTAGGAGTTCTTCACAAAAATGTGCTTTGGCGTTTAGAAGACAACAGTAGAGTCCCGGATAAAAGAAACAAGCCGATAAGAAACTGAATCATATTTCCATTACTCAACGATGGATTTATTAATAGCTAATTGATTTAGAAAATAATTTTTTCTAAAAATGATGTCTCTTATATATAGGCGTGACTAGGATTGCAAAATATTTAAGGCAAAAGTTGATTTAAACACAGAAGAGCCACCGATACATATGGAACAATAATACTTTTCTTAAACTATAATTTCAGCTAACAAATTTTCAAGTTTTAATATTTATTCCAAAATTCTTAATTTATAAAGCAATACCTATAAAGGACATTTAATATCTATAAAGGACAACAACACTAGTATGTGAATTCCGTTTACCTTCCGTCTTCCTTTCAATTCTGTGGTTACGTACTTTATAGATGTCCCTTTGAACAATTGATATTCCAGAGACGGAAATTATTTGTTTTCATTAAGGTAATTTAGTACTTGATCATGATGGGTTTTCAATGATTTTAGAAATCTGAGAAAGCAAAAAGAGTTTTTAATTTTGCTTGCCTGCAAACTTCATTGTTGCGCAATTCAGTAATAGGTGGTGCCAGAGCAATTGCACTGTCTTAAGGACCCCCCCCCCTCTGTAATATTATCAACTCTCATTGTTTTTGAAGGGTTTATTTCGTCTAGGAACTGTCAAACATTTTCAGCAGAGGTGGAAAGTAGTGATAATTTACGTTGTATAGTTCGTGTGGGGATCTTGGGATTTAATTTACTAGTTCTGATGCTAGATTCGAGAAGAAATCCTTAAAGATTAATTGTATTGGTTTTGTCATCAAATGACGGCTGGCCTTCCTTGTTGAGCCATATTTTGGAAAGGGTATCTTTACAAGAGGACAAACCAAGAGACTTAAGACTTTTCCATAATTCTTTGGGTTTTCCAGTGAACAACGAATACCTTTTTCTTCTTCTTCAGCAAACTTTGGACAGAACTTCATGCTCTTTTGTGTTTTTCATAGTTACAGCATTTTCTCTGTTTTTTTTTTAAATCTTTTAAGCAATTTATCTCTTGTTCATAATTTCTCAAAAACTTTTTCATCCACCTTTTCCTGTTTTTTTTTCTGATCTCTCTTGTTGGGGCTAATTGGGGGGTGATTTTGATTATCATGACAATGAAATGGGAATAAGCGGCGTGTATATTTTCTAGCTCAAAAATAATTTGGAGAGCTAATTTGATTTAATTTGTCGAGAAAGTGTTTTTTGTGCAATTTTTAAGAGAGCGGATTTTGATTAAAGTGTGTTAGTTAATCTTGATTCGAGTGATTTCTCTTATCCAGGAGATTAGCTGGTGATCAGTTAATCCCACATTGAGGACCCCGGACTGTGAGATTTTCGCGGTGGAATTTGTGAGTATGTGGTCGATAAGCGATATGGTCGATATGTTGATTTATGGGTCACTTGAGTTGCTGAGTATAATATTTGTTTCAATCCAAAGAGGGAGCATAACTCTTTGTGACTTTTAACTCCATTTGATGTCTCATCCATGCTGTTGATCAAATATAATTTTAGATCTCTTAGGATGTAAACTTCCTGGTTTTCAAACTTATTCGTTTTTGAGATAGCTAATGAGAGTTTATCAAAGAAGCCTGATACACCTGGAGGTATGTAGAAAATACCGACAAGAATAGGTTGGATATTTGGCAGTTGAATATTGAGCACAATGTTTCCCAGGTCCAATAATAAATTTTATCTCATCTTAAAAGCAAAATCCTGTCTTGTGTAGCAGGCTACTCCTTCGCCATGTCTATTTCTGTCGCACCTTTTAATGTCACAAAGTCTCAGTATATACTTCGCTGTCCAGTATAGTTTTGTCAACATTTGCTTTTGATATTCCTATGACTGCAGCCTTTGATCGATATGCTATGAGGCGAGGCTCGTCAATTTTGGATAGAAAACTGTTATTGTTTAAATAGAGAAACTAGATGGGAAAAATGAGGGCCCCTTTTATTAAATGGTTCCCATATGTTGGTATTAGATTCTGAAATAGAATCATTTTGCTCTTCAATGGATGAATCGAAAAAGGAAAGTTTTTGAAATGGAAGTTGTTGGCTTTCTTTTGTTTTAGTCTTACATGATAAGCGAATGTATTTGCAATAAGTGAGTTAATCTTTGTTTAAATTTTTCTTCAGATCGGTCTTTTTCGTCATACATTATGGCTGTTGGTCTGTTTGTGGCATAATTTTAGCCTGTCATTATCCATCTTGTACTAATTTTACTTACATCTTTACGCTTTTCTCCATCCTTGCATTGTCCACAACTGAGTAATCTGAAGAGAAAACCTCCTTTTTAAAAAGACAATGTTCGTAATAATTGGGTCAGAATTTTTTGGACTCGATATAGATTGGTCACTTTAGTGGAAGAAATTCACGGTCTTCCCAATTTTTTTTTATAATAATAAATTATAATAAATTTGATAACTTTAGAGTAATATTTTCATTTAAAATTGTTTTAGTGGAGGAGAAGAAATTTAAGCCGAGGAGAAGAAATTTAAGAAAAAATGTCGTCATAAGATAGATGTCGTCATAAATTTGTTATTGGAGAATAAATTTATAGCACTCTTTTGAAGAGAACTGACAAAAGATTTAACTAGTAATAAAGAACTGAAAATATTATCATGCACATTGCAAGAAAGACAAAGGAGGCAATACTTGAACATGTGGTTAAGTGTTGTCACAAGAGCCTTGTTCTGAATACCACAAGAGGCTTGTTGTGTGTGGATGGGTGTTGAAAAAGTTTAAAACGAACGAGATGATAAAGAGAATGCAAATGAAAAATTATAATAACAAAAGTAAAAAGACTCGAAAATGTTCCTCTAACAAAAGCTCTGCAGTGGTAGTGATGGAATATGAATAAAAACAAAATAAGATTGATTGCAAAAATTATCTTAATATTTGTCATTTTATTTCAAGTTATCCAATTACCATAATGGTTGTCTTCACATCTTCTGTTATAATTCTTTGTCATAACTTTTACCAGGAAAGATATGTTTTATCAAAATATAGGATTTGTCTTTGTTTAAGCTTGTTAAAATCCAAAGCGCATTTTCCCACTTTTTTGTTGTTTTTGCTCTCGCTGTCAGAGATATGTCCCATAATTGTTTTGTCATTAATACTGAGCTGACCTAATTTAGACAATCATATAAATCATTGGAAACTTTTGTTTACCAGAACCATAGCTTTCAGGTTGAGTAGTAGTAAGGGATCACTTCAATCGAAGAATATTTGCTGAGACTGCACTATACAAAAAAGTTTACGAAGCAAGCTGTCGCATGCAATAAAAGTTTTAACGGTTTATTTTATTTTAAGTTTTAGTTTTTTGGAAGGAAAGATCAATGTGGGTAAACTATCATAACTTTATTGCTACATGTTGCAAAAGGATCCTGGGTGCAGGGTTTTTTGGACTCGATACTGATTTATCACTGTAACAAAAGAAATTGAGCAGTGTTTCGCATTAGCTTTTTTCGTTCGATCATATTTTTTTGTTTAACAAATTGTTTATCATAATTTTTGAGATTTATAAAAACATTGCATTTTACTGAAAAGATTGATTAGTTACTTTTTAATATTTCATAACTTTTTAATCATTTTTAATCATTGTTGTCTCTCAATTTTATTTTAGCCTTTGGAGTATAAAGAGGCGCCAGAAATGGTATGTAAAATGCAAAGATTTATCAACTACTTTAAGTAGATTACTGCGTTAACTAGAACAAAAAACTGTCAAATTGCTTCATAATTATGTCGGAATTACTTTAAATATTGAATTACTAAAAACATTAAAAGTAACAGTTGTTTTTGCTCTAATTGTCCTAAAGATATACAAATACAGTGACAATTGTAAGAAATTTGATAATTTTAGGTTAATGATTTCATTTAAAATTGTTTTAATGGAAGCCGAGGTATAGAAACAAAAGAAAAAATAGAAGATAAATGTTGTCATATATAATAAATTCATTGCACTCTTTGAAGAGAACTGAGAAAAGATTTAACTAGTAATAAAGAACTGATAATACTATAATGCACATTGCAAGAAAGGCAAAGGAGGCAAGACTTGGACGTGTGGTTAAGCGTTGCCACAAGAATATTGTTCTGAATAATTGTAATTACGAATAAATATGCTTTGTTGTCTGTGGATGGATGTTGAAAAATTTTGCAAAGGAATGAGATGATAAATAGAATGCAAAAAGTAAAATATATATAGCAAAAATAAAGAGACTCGAAAATGTTCCTCTAACAAAAGCTCGGCAGTTGTAGTGATGGAATATGATTAAAAACAAAATTTGATTTAATGCAAAAATTATTTGAATACTTGTCATTTTATTTCAAGTTATTCAATTAAAGTAATGGTTGTCTTCACATCTTTTGTCATAATTCTTTCTCATACCTTTTACCAAGAAAGATATATTTTCTAAAAATATAGGATTTGTCTTTGTTTAAGCATGTTAATATGGAAATGCGCATTTATCCACTTTTTTGTTGTTTTTGCTCTCGCTGTCAGAGATATGTCTCCTAATTGTTATGTCATTAATAATGAGCTGACATGATTTAGAGAATCATATAAATCATTGGAAACTTTTGTTTGCCAGAACCAGGGCTTTCAGACTGAGTAGTCATACGGAACCATTTCAATCAGTTAATTAACTGGCTACAATTGATCAAAGAAAATTAGCTTAGGTTGCACTATATAGAAAAGTTTAGGAAGCAAGGTCTCACATGCAATAACACTGTCAAAACTGTCAGAACTTTATTACTACATGTTGCAAAATGCCCCTGGGTCCAGTATATTTTGGACTCGATACCGATTTTTCAATATGCAGTGTCTTGCATAACGGTTTTTGGTTTGATCTGTTGATGATGTGATGAAATGTGAAGCAAACCTTTGTGTTGCATTTTCCTTTCAAGAAAATTTCTTACCTTTTTACAGTAAAATGATTCTTTTTAATTTAATATACAAAATTCTTCATTTGTTACACTGTATTTTCGCTTCCTTTTCTTTGTTGCTGATGTGATGAAATGTTGAAGCAAACCGTTGTGTTGCATTTCCTTTACAAGATAATTTATTACCTTTTTACAGTGAAATGATTCTTTCTATTCTACATACAATCTTCTTCATTTGTTACCCTGCATTTTCGTTTCTTTTTCTTTGTTGCTGATGTGATGAAATGATGAAGTAAACCGTTGTGTTGCATTTTCCTAGCAAGAAATTATCTCACATTTTTACAACAAAACAATTCTTTTTCATTTCACATACAATCCTCTTCATTTGTTACCGTGCATTTTCGTTTCTTTTTCTTTGTTGCTGATGTGATGGAATGTTGAAGCAAACCGTTATGTTGCATTTCAAGAAAATATCTCACATTTTTACAGTAAAACAATTCTTTTGCATTGTACGGAAAAAATTTATTTGTTAATTTTTTCTAATATTCCATAACTTTTTTAATCATTTTTGTCTTTTAATTCTTATTTTAGCCTTCGATGGTTATGGAGGATGAAATGGTATGTTAAATGCAATGATATATCAACCACTTTAATTAAAATGCTGCTTTTCCTGGCAAATAAAATAAGCATATAATCGGATGGATGGCCTAGGCAACCCACAAATATTGTTCTGATTATTCTGATTCTTCTTCTGCGGGCTTCCATCCGACGGTCTTATGGAGTGAGACTATATGCTTGCAAGAAAATTTAACATATGACATACCCGATCCTTAAATCCTACTAAAAATAAAAAGAACTATTCACAGGAGGTAATGAGCAGTGATAATCTGTTAATACTTTCATTCAGAATATAATATCTGTCAAAATTTTATCTCTCTCTGACGACAACACGGGATATGATAGTTTCCCAAAATTTACTTTTTCTTGTTTTCTTTGAAAAATACACTACAAATTTCTAACAATTTGAAAATTTCCTACTTTTAAATAATTCTGATGTTTTCAAACATTTGTTTTTTTAACTTTACTTAACTTTCCTTTACGTGATCTTTGTTGAAAATATTGTTTATTCGACTTATTTTCATTGGTTAATTATTGAAAAGCTCTTTTTGCTTCCTGTAATTTAATTCATTTTAGAGTCCCGATAGTCAAGTGTGCTTCAAATACAAAGTTTGCAAAGCCATCAGGAAAAATAGCATCGATTCTGTAATGTGAGTACTACAGGGGGACTCCTTTTTAACTTGGCGTAGGTATAGGTGTGGAAATTCTCAATGGGTTGTCAAAATCACAATTTCAGGCTACGTTTACACGATGCCGGCAGAAAATTACACGATACCTGGCTTACCAGGATAATTTTATGCAAATATCTTGACAAATGATTGATGACGTCAGTAATCTATCAATTATTGTGCTCAAAAATCTTCTTCAAACAATAAGAATCCAACAGCTATATTTTCAGGAGATTTTTATATCAAAATGAAGGAATAGGTGCAAACAACTAAAACCCACGTGAAACATGAGAGAGAACCATTTTATTCGGAGATAAGATAAAATTGAGTTATCTCATTGATTTTAAATGGTTCTTTTTTGTCAAACAAATTTTCATATTTGCATTCCAGAAACACCAAATCGACACTTTGCTATGTCATTTTCAAATTCTGCTGACATTATAATTCTGATTATTGAAATTGAAAGTTAAGTTTTCGAAATTTCTGGAGGTAAAAGAGCTACTTCACACGAGAAACGTGCGACTTAACCTGGGTTGGGTTTAGTTTTTCAAATATTTGAATTGGTTAAGATGATTTTCGCTTTGTGTCGCTTTTTACTGTATGACGAAGATATACAACTGGCGTGAAGTGCCTTGAAGATAACATAACACACCTCATTGCATTGTTCGAGCAGGATCTCGAAAATTTTAGTTTTTTAAAATATAGTACTGTCTATACAGAGAGCGAGCAAAGAAATGAGAGGAAAAATATCTAAGGCAACAAAATTACATCCTAGCATGCACCATAACATGTACTGTCTATACAGAGAGCTGTAAAACCTCTTTTTTCAAATAAAATACTTGGACATACACCTATTACCCTTCGAGAGAATGATAAAATTGAGGCAGAAGACATTAATGTTGCGGAAATTTTAAAT
>JAYJMH010042874.1:0-38333 GCA_036873815.1 Phacellophora camtschatica | reverse complement strand
AAAATGTTTAATAGTTTTGGAGACAAAATGTATGAAATCTGACGGGTGCAAGTGCACCCTTTGCACCCGTCTGGATCCGCCACTGATATGATCACTTGTAGCGTTGTATTTATTTTTACTATCTTTTACAATCGAGCACACTTGCTGATGTTGCTTTAACAGTTTACGATTTTTTCTTTTCAATCGCTTTGTTAGTTTTTTGTTAATATTTGTGCTTGACATAATGATAATGACGATGATGCTGATTTTTTGTTTTCAAATAAAAAAGTGCAAAGCATAAAATAATCTAGCGTCCTTGCATATACATATATTTATTATTGGTATAGACAATTATTTAATAGCGTTATATATATATAGCACTTTTGAAAAAAAATAAATTGTTGTTGATTTTATAATTTTGGTTATGATCTATTTACACTATTGTATCATCGTAACAGTAATTTGTTTTAATACCGATCTCTGTGTTTCTTTAGGTGAAAATCAGAATCATAAGATATTTTTCGTTTAGCATTCATAAGTTTAGCAGTGTCAATTTTACGAGTATTACTATATCGAGACGAGATTTGTTTTCTGCGACTGGCACCTGGCATTTGCCAATTAGAAGATAATGATTTTATACCAGGAGGCAGATTTTGAATATGCTGATGTTTATTATTATACTGTTTGTTACCTGACAAACGTTTTGTCTTCGATCGTTGTTTGCGATGACGATGGCTTTTTGGTTTGCTTCCTCCTTCAACCGTATTATTATTATTTCCGTGTCCAGAGTCTCCTATTCGAGGAAAACGCGAATAAAATCCCCTGTTTATCGTTTTAAAAACTCGTATACTAGGCTTGGTAGAAAATTTCCCCATACCTTCCATACCGTTGCGAGTTCCGAATCTAGTTCTGTTTTTTATATATTCTCTTGAATAATGTTCCAATTGTGGATGAAGTCTACAATCAAACATAATTATTATACGAGAGCGATTACAAGGCACAGAATAAGACAGAAATAATATGTATATATTTGATAATCAATTATACATATGTACATATATAAACAAAATCAGTGATACAACACTGTTAACAACGTCATTATCATCATTGTTAAACAGTCGAGTTTACTATATTTTCCATGTTTCTCATGTATCTCGTATTTAACGTCTTTAAATCGTCATTATTTTTATCGCTTCTACAATATCTGTTTAAAGCACATTTTAGATCTGAGATTGCTCTATTGTTATGTGCAGACGTTCTTTGTCGATGTCTTCGCATTTTATTCTTATTCAATAATCGATTTAAATGACTATCGTCAGAAGATATCGGTGAATCGTCGAGAGGATATTCTGACAACAGAGTACACGAACTGCTGACAGAGTAGTATGAGGAGATGGTGATGATATCGCAATCGGGCTGATTGATACAGGATAAGGAGCAGGAGACGTTGTTTGATTTAAATGAACTGGCGTATGTGTTCTTAATGCTGCAGACAACGCAGGGGTTGGTGATTCTTGCTGTTCGTGCTGATAAGGTTGATCGTTGCGATGTGGCGAATGTATAAGCGATAGAGGCTCAAATCTTTCTGCGTTTTGCTGACGTAAATTATCTTCTTCAATTCTCGCTCGTATTTCGCGCAGGTCGTTATAATCACGATTATTTGAGCTATTACTGTCTATTCCGCTATCGTCGTTGTTGGTTGGAATATTATGGACGGCAACGTCGTTTTCGTCAGCCATATTCCAATATGCATCTAGATCTTCTAGCCATATAGGACTAAGCTCTCCTATGTTAGGATCTATGTTAGGATATGTTAGCCAATTCTCTCCAAATCTCTTAGTATTCTTCGATATCCGTGAGAATTATATATAGGATCGAGAGTTTTTTCATCTAGCGACAAATTCGAGACAGCACCTGGAGAGTTTACGTTGTTTTGGTTGATATTATACGGTTCAAGTACAGAAGGAGAGAGTCTAGGTATAATAGTTGCCAATGTTCTCGTTGGAGATATGTCAACATTTTCTATGTCGAACTGAGACAGAGAAAACGCTATATCTGACAAAAACGAATTAGATTGTACAACTGGATTTGGTCAAGGATGAGTAGTAGGCATAGATGATGTGTGAATATGAGTTCTATATGGCGAGCTACTCTGGCTATCGCTGCTAATCGAGATAATAGGACTCTGTTGTTTTGCTGGTATACTAGACAAAATTTGAAATGAAGATTCTATTGGCACTGTACTATTTATAGATTTAGGATTTATGAGAGTAGGGTGAGGTTGCGGTCTGTTTCTTTGATTTTGAGTATTTTGCAACATTTCTAACAGAGACGGCATACTCTTGTTATGCACTGGTGGCGGTATAGACGATCTATACACACGACAACCTCTTCGCATTGTTAGTTTTTTTTTTATTTTTTCATTGTCTTCTTCGCTCAGACCTGGTATGTTTGATTTTAAATTTTGATGGAAATAACGAGCTAGCATAGGTAGTCTACTCGCTTGACGCGTTTTTCGTATTTTTTGATAAAATTCGCTAGACAATCGCTCTTTTACGAATTTATTAAAAAAATTAGCGTCTATTTGATCGTTATTGTTATCATCATCATCATCATTATCACCATCATGATTGTTGTTTTTGGTATTATTATTTTTTTTATTGTTACCAAAACCTTGCATTCTTCGTATATTACGCAAAGATTTGAAAAAATGTCGTCTACGACAATCATTCATTCGTTTCTTTTTTCAATCCATCGCTAGTTAAGTTGGTTCTTCGACGTTTCCCTAGAGCGATATTATAACGATTGCGATTATTATGCATACTAATACTCATTTTGTCTAGTAAAGACTTCTGTGGTTCTATAAGAATTCCAATGTTTCATATAAAACTGTTTGATTTGTAAACTAGGATATATATTATTATATGATAATCGTCTTTTATCTAATATTCGATCACTGATGCGACGGTGGAAAGCTGTTAATTCGCTAACGCTACCGGTATTGTTCTTTTTTTCACTGACCATTGTTCGCTGTTTTTCTTGTTATTATTCGTTCTATTAGAAGGTCTAATAATAGCAACCGGTTTGTTTCTTCTGTTTTTTTTATTTCCATTTCCGGCTTTTATTTTTTTAAAAGGAACTTGGTCTTGCTGATGCGAAAATTGTCGTTTTCGATTATATTGTTGTAGAGGATATTTATTAGATGCTTTGCTATTATATGCGAGAGTATTATGTGGCGAAGGTTTCTTTCTGCCTGAAGCTCTGAAAAATCCTCGAAAACCAATACCTCCTAATTGACTATTTCTATCTTTCGATCCTAGTATAGCGTTAGTAGCAAGAGATCCAGGTGAATTGAGAGCTCCTTTTCCGAGAGATTTTAAACCTGTTTTTAAAGCTCTTTTCGCGAATGCTTTTGCTGCAGTTCTCGATACTGACTTCAATCCTACTCTCGCATCTGCTTTTGCAATAGCAGCGCCCATAGTTTGTTTTCGTTTATTTTTCTAAATCTGTTAATGTTTCGCAGTATTCGAACAGTTTTTCCTTTATTGATAATCGTATTTAGTAGTTGCTTTTTATGGTTTTAACCCAGACGCTGATACAATACTTCCGCCTGCTCCCATGACATTTATGTTTTTTATTATTTAATGTTCCTTATCGAGAATATATACATACGGTAATATTATTAATATTTGATATTTCGGTTTCGTATTTTTGTAGTATTAGTTGTTATTATTGTTATCATCGGGTTTTTTTTTAAATAATCGTAAAAGTTTCATTGGTTTTTCTTGAAGCCCGTATTCCATATGATCTTGATTTCTAATTACAGAATTAAATATTATTTCTAAATCTTTGTCGCTATTAGGAAGCATGGTAAATCGAATGTTTGGATAGTCGCCAGGTTTTGCAATGTTGAAATAATTCATTATTTCCCTAAATATTTCTGCAGAATTACCCGGATACATATTCATCAGCATATGCTTCAAGCTTAAACGTTTAGAACAGTTATCGAATACGTATTTATAATCTATATTAGCGGCGATTACATTAGCAAACGCAGCTCTTGGATGTAGATCTTGCCATAATAAGAAAACCCTCAAACATTGATGATGAGATTCTCTGGTTAACAGAGCAGATACTTAGGGAGATTTCCCCATTTCGTCCGTTAAATCGTCTAATACAACGATAGAAGTTGATTTCAAATCTTTTGTTATTAATCGCTGTATCTGAGGATCTTTAAAGTCTCCTTTAACGAAATTGAGAGAATGAGATTTATTGGACAAGTTTTTGCTAGCTAAGAAATCGTCTTGTATCTTATGCATTTCGTCAAAATCTTTTTGCGACTCCGTACCGTAGAACCAATATATATTATACATATATTCTCCTCTATCTTCAGTCGTAGTTTCTGTCCATTGTCTAAAAATATCTAATAAGACAGTAGTTTTACAGCATTTAGATTTTCCAGCCAACATTAACGAACACGGAACTTTAAGCCGTAGATCTTTCGTTTCTGCTTCCTTATTAGTTCCGTATAATTCTTTATCTTGAATATAATTACTCAAGTGTCTATTGTCGTCTCTTTTATTTATTTCGCAATGTGTTGCGTCTTTAATATACGGAGTTTCTAGTACCAAATGTTTTAGCAAATCGTCATAATATTGCATAGTTTCAACATAATAATCATGCAATTCCTTTTCACGTTCAGGCGTTAATTGGACAGTTTCCTGTTGCGACGATCGTTCTTCTTCTTGATCGTTCGAACAACTATCTGACAACGACGAAGAGGATATCGCTTGATATCGTCTCGATTTTCGCTTGCTTTTTATATTATTTTCTTTCATTATATATATATATATACTACTAGAAGAACAAATAGCGTAAAGAACAAATAGTGTTTTCCTAGATTTACATATTAATAAAAACTATTCTCTAACAATAACAACGAACGACTATTTTTCTGTCAGTACGGACTGTTTTTTTCTCTTTCTAAATAGCTTATGCAATCTCTAAACATATTAAACATGGTAATTTCTAATTTTTTTTGCAGATTATATCGACATTGGTTTAAATTACTGTTATTCTTGATGTTGAAACTGTTATTTGCTCTATATCTTCTGGTCGTGTTGTTGTTGCGATATTGTTGATATGATGTCGTTATCGGAGTATAAATTTCAGAACTTATTTTATCTTCGTGTTGTCAATCAATTCCTCTTCCTCTCTCGATAAAATGTTCATCACCATCTTCTCCCTCACTAATGTCATCGTTATTATATGTCCTAAACGATGTTGTCGATTGCGACATAAGCGGAGGAGGATACGTCGTTCTCTTGTATTTATTCACATGTCTCATTGGAGATGATGTTGTAGATCGTGTTTGATGACGCTGGTTGCGTTGGTGCTGGTTTCGTCCTTCTCGACTGAATGGTTTTTCGCTTAGCAACTTGTTGTTGTTTATGCTTTCGCTTCGTTGTCTCTTTCTTCTTCTTCGGTTTGGTATTGATTGGTTTGATAATTGACTTGATATGCTTTGACTTCTGCTTCTGCTTCTACTGATCGAAACTCGATCTTCTTTGTCTGTCATCTTTACTTGTGATTGACGTTGGTAGCGTGATAGTCGATGTCGGATGTTCCTTTTTGTTGTCCTCGTTGTTGTTGTCAGATGTTATTCCTGCCTTTTCCGATTGATGAGTTTCTCTACAATCGATATCATTAAACCAATTATTATTGTTATTGTTTCTTGACGAAAACAAATAATCATTTTCTATCGATGCATAATCGTCATTGTCATCGTCGTCGTTATCGTTGTACTCGTCTGACCAATATTCGCTATTATCGATATCGTTATTTTCTTCATCATATTCGTCGTTCTCGCCGCTGTCATTATCCTTATCGTTATATGACGATGCTAATAATTTATCGATAGTTTCTATAATTTTATTCTCTAAATTACTGTTATTCTTTGTATTTTGCTTGCTCGTCGGTTTTTTATTATTACTTCTCTCATTTATTCCTCTTAATATTTCAGGAACATCTCGTTGTACTTTATTAAATATCAACTGCAGCAGGTTCTGTTTGAAATTATTCAAATCTACGCTATATTGATAATCTTCGTCCATTAAATAACTATCAGGAGTTGTTTGAATGTCATAGTCGAATAGAGTTTGTTGCTGTTGTCTCTGTTGTTGTTGTCTACGTCTCTCTGACGGAGACATATTTTTAGATTCCAAAAAATCGAAAAGTTTGCCTTTTTTAGTAATTATGGAAGAATTATTATAACGACTTCTATTGTGTCTAGGTTGTGGAATCTTTCTGTTGTCGCCATTTTCATAATAGCACATTAACTGAATAACATAGTTATGAACTTCGCAAAGTTTTTTTTGGAAAATTATCCCAGTCTTTCAACATTAATTTGTCGACGTATGCTAAAATAAACAAAAAAAAACGGAAGAATAACAATCGAAACACAAAAAAAAACAAAAAAAAACATTCATAATATCAAAAAGATTCTTATTTTATATACATAGCTTTCAACACATTCAACGCTTCATTTCTTAATATATCATCATATGTCATATTATTATTTATAGTATCTTTATTAATATTATCAATATTAGGAGATAAATCCATCATTCCCTGTTTTGATTTTCCTTTGCTTCGTTTATCGTAATATTGTGAAGGTGACATTTTTGCTATTTGATTGTGTTGCTGCTGCTTGCGTCTATTTTCTAAGCATACATTTCTCATATCTACGAACCCGTCTAGCAAATCTTTAATCAACTCGTTAGATTGTTGCTCGCGCTGTTCACGAATCAATTCTGCGTTATGGACATTCTCCTTTGTTGAAATAGTGTTATTTTCTACTGAAGGATTGATGTCGAAAAAAGAAAGAGTAGACGATATGTCTTCTATGTTGTCAATCTCGTTTGTCAGTTGCGTGTCTTGTTCTCTTAGTACCATAACGTTAGGATATGAAAGCGTCTCAGAATTTTCTTGATCGTTTCTCGATTTCTTCTTATTTTTTCTATTGTTTATCAATACTCGAGATAACAAATGTTCTTCATTAGCAATCAAATCATGATACATTTTCTTGAATACTCCAACATAGTTTTGTTTAGTATGACCTCCTAATTCTAAAAATGACGTCATCTTATTCTTCATTCAATTCAATCCGGTCCCCTTCATAATTTCTTCGATTTTAAAAGCAAACACGTCTAAACAAGAGTCTGATATATCTATAGATAACATATCTGCTTCTGTCTCTGAATTTTTTGACGAAAATATTAACCGTTTCTGTCTGTCTGTTTGAATAATGGCATCTTTCCAATGACTATATAAAGTTACAAATATTTCGTCGTCTGAAATGGCGATTTTCGTATATTGATCGACAGAAGGATAAAATTGTACTGCATATTGATTGTATAACATTGCTTTAGTTACTTCTATTACCAATATAGTTAAATCCATAAGCAATTCGTGCAGTACGACAGGGCACGTTACAACTCTTTCATAGTCCAATCGCAAAATAGGAAAATAAGTTTTATTACTCTTGTTGTTGAAGAACGTATACAAATAGTTAAACGTGGCTTCTTGAAACTTGCTTGGAAATACGAGTTTTAGATATATGGAGTCCGTTTGGTATATCCTGCCTTTCGTTTCTTTTTTTGTTTTTCTGTTAGATGTCATCATTTTCCTCACTCTTAATATTGACAGTTAGTACGATAGTGTTAAAAGCGATAGTCAGACAAATCTTTGAATATCATAATACTCACATTCTACAGTTACACCAGACATTCTCTTCTACAGCCTTTTCGCACAGTACTTTCTCTGTACTGACTAAGAAATATAAACTTTTAAAATCTTATATTTATAATTATCTGGTAATATATACTAATAATTGTCAAAGCTCTGTCGTTTATTTGTTTCTTATAATGTAATCTCTTTACTCTAATAATTCTATCTAATATCGCGAACTCATATAAAAATAGACTCGCCGACTTACGACTACTGTTACCGTTTATGTTAGTCGAAAAAGCGATCAGTTGTCTTTTTGGTATTATGTGTTTCTCTATAAAATTCGATTCGCAAATGGTTAAATTTATTCGTTCGTTTTCTTTTTCGTGTTAAGATAAGCGTACACAATGGCACAAGAAATTTTTATGTCGATTGAGGGTATGTCTAATATAGACAATAACTGCGAGAATAGTACTTTTGTTCCAGATGAAGTTGTTGAAGAAAATTCTCAGGTTGTTGCTGACAATACTGATGGTGCACCAGAAACCGAAGAAATGGAAAGCGATTGTGCTAACGTGTTGACTATCAGTAACAAACATTTGGGTCAACTACTACAACAAGCAAAACAACAGTCTAAACATTATTCAATCAAGAAGAAACCTGTTAAAACTATCGTTAGTTACAGAGACGTTGTTCTTGCTCTGCTTCCTTATAGGAATATGTTAAAGAAGAAACTGAACGACGACAAAAAAGATATAGTTCTCAAGCTTACTAAAGCTTCTCAAATAGTAAATGTTCCAAAACTCAAACGTTTTGCAGAACTTTCTCGTAAAGAGTTTGATTCTTTACAATCTCGCCCTCAGCTCTATTCTGATATTCGGAAAATTCGCAGCAAACACCAGCAAATGATAAAGAAGAAAGCGAGATGTAAGAACGAGTTGTTTCGCGTAAGATATGCAGAGTATTATTTTAATCAACATCCTTTTGACAAGCGTAATACTTCTATTAAGAACCCTAGTATTTTGAAAAAAATGCAGAAAGCTGTTGGTTCTGTCGATTCTCTAGCACAAACCGACTCATTCGATTGTGACGATGACACTGACGACTATGACGGTGAAGACATGGATTTTGCGACTGGTGATGATATTGCAGAAGAGAGTTTGATATTCTTAAAACATAAAACATAATTGGAGGCAATTTGCTGGTCGATTGCGATGGCGAAAATGAGCCGGCTACTTTGGAAGACGACGACGAATATGAGAGCTATATCACACCTTCTAAATAAATAAAGAACACTCGCGTTTCGTTTTTTTTTTATTAATAATATCAATTGTTTAAGTTTACATTTTAGAATTCTTATATGTGTATACGAAAAGAAATAGTATATATTTTTTTTCTTTTGTGTATTGTCTACTGCTGTCGTCGTTGCTCGTTTTATCGATTATCATTATTTTTAAAACAGATGTGCTTTTTGTGATGTTGTCTATAATAACGAAATGTTTTGTCTACTTGATGCGAATTCATTCTACACGCGCACGCGATACGGCTGTTATTATTATTATCCATTCCCAAATCAAACAAAAGATGTATCGCAAATCAACATCTAAATCTTCATTGTCATATTTTAAGAACGCGACTTACAAGAAATCTGTATTGGATACAAGATCGTCTACCAAGTTGTATTCCTTTCATCATGATGATATTGTCACTGTTTCTGACATTGCAGCAAAGAGTTTGATATTCTTAAAACATAAAGACTATCGAAACAGAAGTACTGTATGAAGCATTCATGAGTTTAGCAAGATAGACTTTGAATATATTCTTACCGAAATGTTGAGAACGATTCTTTCGTCGTTCGAGTTGATGGAAATATCTATATCTCAGATAATGAAAAAAGTTCTGATTATTATTGCAAGAGTTGTTATTTTACATATTGTACTAAGTTAATAGAAACAGCATCATCAATCGCCTCGAACGCCAACAAAGAAGAAGAAGAAGAAGATATTGTCGAGTTCGTCAGTATACTGTTACACCTTCTATTCCTTTGCACAACGGAAACGATTTTGCTCCTTTAACAGGAGTTGAAATGTTTAATTTTGAAAATCGTTTTGATCAAGTTACGAATAAAAAATATCAATACGTTGCATTCTGCTGTTTCTTCTTGCGTTTTTCATAATGGAACATATTTACATAATACTAGAGAATGTAAACTCTTGATGAATAAAGACGAAGATCAGATTCGCGAACTATGCAAGCGAAAAAGAATTTGCGATTTTTGTTTTAAGAAAGGACACTCTAGGGAAGTCTGTTACAAGTTACACGTGAAATGCTGTATGGGCAAAGATGGAGAGAGCAATCAAACTTCCTCTTCTGTCGATTCTGTTGGTAGTAACTATCAATATCGATTGACTTCGGTTACGGTCTGGAAACCGATACATGAAAAAGATGTCCTTCAACAAAAAGATACAACTTGTATTAAACCTGTTTACGTCTGTAACGAAAATTTATTATTGTCTATGAAGAAAGAAGTTCTGTTATGTCGGCGATCAATCCTTTTGCTTTTTCGACAGAAGAATTGTTGTTCTTGTACTAACTAAAAAATTAAGGATTGTTTAATGTTATCATTATTACTATTATTATTATGTTTTGCTTTTTCTGGCGTTTCTTCTAAATTGTTTTTTTGAATAAATCTGTTCATCTCATCTTCTAAAACATTTACTTGTTTCAGACTGCTGAAGAAACTTTCGTAAGGAGGCAGTTCTTTTTCTGCTAGAACGTCATATGATGATATGTATTCGTATGGAAAATATGATTTATTTATCCCGTTTCCGAATGCTCTTAAAAACGTATCTAAATTGAATCCTGGCGCTAGGTATTGCATAATGTCCAAGAAGTTTAACGCTCCGAAATCCCAACTATTCTCTATTCTCACTTGAGCGTATTTCGAGCTCTTTTTTACTATTCTTATGTTATCGTTTTTTATTTCGTCTTCTTCTAATATCAACCTGAACAGTTCGTTTTTTATTAACGGTATGTCGTATCCTGTGCTGTTGTATCCGAATACTGGCATCGTGTCTATGAATCGTCTCAGTTCTTCCATCATCCTTATTTCTTTGTACATATCTAACCTGTTTGCTTCTACATCAATCTTGTCGTTATTCATTTCTTCGCATTCTTCCGTTAACATGAATTTCTATGTCAATCATATCTTCGTCTTCTTCAGTATCCATCTTGTTTTCTTTTGTTTTTTCTTCTTCGTCGATACGTTTTTCTTCTACTGTTAAATTAATCGATATTATGTCTTTTATCAGATTCAATTCTAGTCCTCTCTCATCGAAATATTTCGATAAATACGTTATTAGTTCTGCATATTTGTCTTGTACTATTCTTCTTCGTTCTCTGGCGAATTCTTTCAAGTTTTCGTAGAATGTTCTAGTTAGTAGTACGTCGTCTTCATTGCAATCGAATATTTCTCTTTCTCCACTTTTGGTTGAAAAATTATTCGCTAGTAGATACGATAGAGCAACGTTTTCTAGTATGTAGTCATCTTCTTTGTATTTTTCATCGAATTCTTCGCCTCTTATATAGTTTCCTTCATCGTCATATACCATTTCTTCATCGTTCAATTCGTCTATTGCATCGAATTCGTTTAGTAGTTCTTGCTCATCTCTGTCGTTCTCTCTCAGTATTCTGAGTTCTTTATTCCTGATTTCTATCAGCCTTGTTCTCTCTAGTCTACTTTCAAAATCGAACGCGCAAAAGTCTTGCGTAAAGTACAACTCTGGTCTCTCTTTCATTGGAGGTAGAATAGAATTTGGAACATCGAATTCTTCCTTTATTTTTTCGAATAAATTTTTGTGCTGCGGCACACATCCTTGTTTATACTTTTTTTTATTTTATTACATCTTTCATGTTTTAGGTGACGTCTTAGATTGAACAATT
The DNA here is from genome assembly GCA_036873815.1 of Phacellophora camtschatica. NCBI lineage: Eukaryota > Metazoa > Cnidaria > Scyphozoa > Semaeostomeae > Ulmaridae > Phacellophora > Phacellophora camtschatica. The sequence continues at coordinate 26,684 of JAYJMH010042874.1, read as the reverse complement.
TCTTAAAGCTTAATTCGCAATTGTTGCATCTATGGTCGTCAAATATTCCTGATTTTTCTCCAATTATCATATAATAATGGTTTTCGTGCAATATTAAGTCTAGTTTGTACTTAGTGTCAAAAGTATATGCATTGCTTGATAAATGTAGCGATTCCATGCTTACTTTGGTTTTCTCGCTTGTTTTGTCTTTCGTTATTACCAATCCATACACGTTTATTCTAATCTTGAACATTCTTTCTAAGTGAGGTATATTCATTATTGATATTCCTATGAAATTATCTTTAGCAATATCAAAGAAATCAATATAGTCTTTGAAATATTGTTCTGCTCTGGTTTTTATAGAATGTGCATCAGTGCTTTCTTTTTCTGTTCTCAATGCTTTATACGCTAAAGCGAAAAAAAAGCACATGTCGCTAGTTCTGTATGATTTGTATATCTTTCTCACATGTCCTGTAGATAGTTTATGTAGAAATTTCGTTATTCTTTTCTTGTTTTTCTTTTCTTCCGATGTTATTTCACCGTTTGTATCGATCTTTTCGTCTTCTTTATTTCTTAATTTTCTTTTTTTTCTTCTCTACTCTCGCTTCTTTGTACAAAAACGATAGTCCTTCCTCTTCGTCATCTCCTTCTTCTTCTTCTTCTTCTTCGTATTCTTCTGATTCGTCTGTGTCGTTTTCTTCGTCATCTGTTAACAAGCAATTTACGATGTTCTCTTCGTTTTCGTCTATTTCTTCATCATCTTCGTCGTAGTATTTGGTCTCTCTCAGACTATTCCATATATCTTCGTCGTCTTCTTCTTCTTCTTCTGATAGTCCTTTGCCAATCGTTTCGTTCGTAATTGGGAATATTTCGACTTTCATGTTCGTTATTCTAATCAACATTATGTCGCTTTGATCGAATTTGTTTTGAACGATACTAAAAAAGTATGTGTTTATTATATCGTCTACTACTTTTTTGATGTCGATCCGGCTAGTTATGTTCCAAATATTTGGAACTTGATTAACAACATCCGCGTTTGTTGGATTTCTTGATAAATGTTCGTTTGCGTAGTAATGCACTACTTCGTTTTGTGTTGGTCTATATAGTAGAAATCCAAATGCTATTGCTATCTTATAAGGCAATTGATTTTGTGCTGCGGAATATATTGTATTTAATTTGTCTGATATTTGATCGTACAAATCTTGGTTCTCTAGCAAATGCACATTTACTGATAATATTTCTCTGGTACTGTCTCTTCTTTTAGAGTGTGTAATTATTTTATAAATGTTATCTTTGTACGCCTCTTCAACATTGCGTTCTACTTCTTTAGCAATTTTTATTTTGCTGTCTCGACGTGCTTCTCTTTCTAGCTCGATGTCTAGATTTGGATGTAGTTCGTTTAGGTTGTAATTTCTTGTTTTAAATTCTTGATTTATTTTATCTTGAATTTTGCCGCATCCTGATATAATTTTTTCAGCATCTTGTTTCCATGGTTGTAATTCGCAGTCTAGTCTGTTTGCAAACTTGTGCATTATTCTGTATGTTGGAATATTTTCTCCACATCATTGTTGCTCTTATCTTGACATCTGGACGATGTCTGATGAAAATTTCTATTATATTCTCTCTTTTTATAGTAAATTTGTACTCTCTTTATTATTTCTTATATCGATTTGTTTTACTGTACTATCAGATAAAATTAGACTTGTCTTTTTTTTTTAGTTTTGTAACCACTATTCTAATTTTAACATGCGCTCTCTCTTATGGGTTTCATTTTTTTCAAAGTAACAAAAAAATTATCGAAGTCAGCTGTCAATTGTATATGCGCTTATGCTTTGACAAAAAATATCATTTTTGAGTTTTTTATTTTTTTTAAGACGAAACGAACAAATAAAAAGGTATAAATTCTACTTCGCGTATCATAAAAAGGTATAAATATCAGATTTTCTTGTTTAGATCTGCACATTTCAGTTTTATCTTTGGCACGATAAGATCTCTATTTTCAAAGCTAGCTGCTTCAAGGTGATAATATGTCATCATTCGGCGAAAATCGAGGAACATGGTTTGACCATGACGAGAAAGATCTAATCACAACCTGTGACGATTCTAACGCTAGTAGTATTATTACTAAGCTTAAGGTTGTTGAATATAGGAAAAATGACGTTGGACCAGGTCAAGCAACAGAAGCGATCAAAAAGAAAGTAAAGATCGAGAATTGGGAAAGTGCAATTTGCGCTGGCTCTGGCGGAACTGAAGAGAAGCTTAATGGATATATAAGTCTAAGCCCAAAGTGTTTTGTGGAGTCACTTGATCTGTTGCACAAAATCATCCAGCAGTATTCAGAACATTGTAACTCTGTCAGGAAGTTTTTGAAGAATCAGATCAAACAAAGCAGTGATACTTCATTCCTCACAGCTTTGAAAGAATATTTGCAAGCCTCACGCTGGTATATTGGTCAAAGTATACCTTTGACTGACGAGCAGAAGAAAGACAAGTCTCAGAATAACTTGCATTTTCACACTATGGTTTCTTTCACCAATCCTCAGTCAAAGGCTAATGAGAGTGATCAAATAGCTATCATTTTGTTGGAAAATCAGAAAAATCCTAAACGACTGGAAGATGCTTTTCATTTTGGTATGTATTATAGACGCTACAATCAAACCACAGGTGGTAATACAATTGATTTGAAGTTGACTGCCAATCAGACGAATTGTCTTTATCACTATTGCCGCCAAGTTGAAAACAATATTTTATTCGCCCAATTGCCGATTTCAACAAGACCTTGGAAAGATTTGTTACATATGAAGACAGAACTCAAGTCTGACGATGATATGCCGAACACTGCTGATAAAGTGGTTTTATATCAGTTTGGTAAAGCGAATAATACAGGCCAGCGTATCATAACCACTTTGTCTGCAATTGCATCTTTTGGCTCTCGAGCAATAATGCCGGCTCCAGTTTTCGACAAATCTTCTGATGTTACAGACACTGATCAGGCCAGTGATCTCGCTACAGATCTCAAGTATTCTAGTGACGAGAGTGAATTCGTTCAAGTCAAGCCGAAATCTAAAGTTCCTCAGAAAGCGATATCTCGCAAGCGAAAAAGAAAATCTAAGAAGATTCTGAGTTCGGACGATGATGACGACGATGCTGATACTGCTGGAGAGCATGTTGTCGTTCGACCTGTTAAAAGAACTAAGACGTTGATCAATAAACAGTTGGATTTGTTGTCTAATACCAAAGATAGTGTGGAAGATATTGAGAACGGAGAACTAACTGCTTAAACTCTTTTTTTTTCATTTATATATCTATAATCATATTTTTACATTGTTAATTCTAATCGTACTATTTTTTTTGTTAAGTTCATTTGTTGATTACATTAAACGGAATATAGTTACAAAACAACTCTTCATATATGTCACTTCTGTATATGGAGCATTCGGTAGATACGTCTATCGCTTCTGGTAATGTTTCTTCTAGAGCTTCTATCATGGTTTTACACACGTCGTAAGGTTTATGTCGATCTTCATGTATTTTCTTTTTCTTTTTGTTTTTGTCTTCTGTTTTGCTGTATCTTTTTGATACATAATCATCTTTTACTTTTTGTGATTGTCCAACAATGTTTAATATTTTTCTTGCTTCTGTCCCTTCCTCGGAATTGCATCTCATTAGATGTTCTACTATACCGTTCGTAATTAGTGGCGCTATTTTTTGCATCGTTTTTATTGTATACATTTTGAGACCGTATTTATTTAGAATTAATTCTCTTATTGCTTTCTTTAACATTATGAATATAAAAAATTCTCCGTCTATTTCTAACGCTAATAACAATACTGAATTCAGCCATATTCTGAAATCTTCACATTCACAAGCAATATTTACAATATTTTTATTTTCGAAGTCAAAAGAATCGTTTATTGCCGTTGTCACAGAGCATTTTAAGCATAAACAACCGTATGTTCTTGTTCTTTTGTGTTTGCATATGTAGCTAGTAGGGCGCACTTTGCAGTTATTACAGCTTACTTTTCTCATTTTGCATCTTTTGTTCGCTGAACTTACTGTTATTATTCTTTTTGAATCGCTCATATTTTCGTTTGATATGTTATACATTGTTTCATTTATCGTTTCGTTTATGTTTGTTATTGCTTCTGTTATCAGCGAGATTGTCGTTTTCTTTTCTTGTTGAATCGTATTCTGTCTTATAGAACTCCATTTCCTTTTTCTCGTTCTTCTTTCTATCAAATTTTCTCTTGATATTTCCATCCATATTTCTTCTTTTTCTTTCCCCTTCTCGTTTTTTTTGTTCTTTTCTATAGATGTAAAATTTATTTCTATACTCCTTTCTTTATTTTTGTCTATTTTCATGTTGTTTTCTTCTGTCTGCGTATTTCTTTTTCTTCTTTTTCTTTTTTTTCTCCCGTTATTTCTTTAGGCATTGTTTTAAACGGTATTCTTTCATATTTTTCTTGTTGTTTTGCATTCTCTGTTTGCATATCTGACAACGGGAACTCTTCTTCTGTGAATAGATTATTTAGAATTTCGTCGTTTAAGCCATAGTTTTCTTCTATACTAAATCCTCCGAATATTGTTACTTCATCATAGTATAACTCTTTGCAGAGCGATTTTAGAGTTTCTTCTACCATGACTGAGTGTTGTTTCTTAACATTCTCTTTTTTATTTTTTATACTTTCTCTTTCTTAGCTCTATTTTTAGCTTTTATTGTTTTTTAATATGCGCATTTGTCTACAATTCCTTCTCGTGTTCTCAATATGATAATATCTATCAATCAAAATCTTTCTTACAAAGAATCTTAGAGCGTATCTATCAATCAAAATATTTTTTCATTGTATTTTCTAATGTACGCGTTTGTTCAACAAAGCCTTTTGAAGCAAAAATGTATGCATACTTCTCTTTTTCTTCTATTATTACAAGCTTATTATTAAACAATTGCGTACCTATCAATCTTTGTTTCCTGTTTTTTTTTCTCTATAAATAAAAAGTCTCTTTACTATATTCTTTTTATTTTAATATGCGCAAGTCGAGATAAGTTGTTATCAGAATACTATTCAAAACACTATGTCTGACGAGTTGAGCGATTTGTTACTTTTTGCTGTTAAAGACCTTCATAACATTGGATATGGCGATTGTAGTGCACGTTATCATAAAGCCAGGTTGGGTTTCAAGTGCGATATGCCAGGATGTTTTAAATTGGTTGATTCTAAGCATTCAGCATTTTTTCGCTGTGGACATAATTTTTGCTGTGTATGTTATTTTGTCGATCATAAAGCCTCTCCGTGCGATTTCACCTGTATTCATTGCGATCCAGAATATAACGAAGTTAAGAGGAACAAATTAAAGATTGTGGTCCAGAAACTTCTCGTTGAGAGAATTAATGACGATTCCATTCATCGCAAACAACAAAGAGATGGAACTCCGTTATCTAATAATACTACGTTATGCGAAACCTACAATATTTTTGATATTTGTTATCAACTTAGTGTTTCTCTTCATCTTCAGCCTCCGCCTTTGCCTTTTTTTGTGTGGGTGGTAGGTCAGAGATTTTTCAAGACAAGAGATATTGCAGACTTTGTTGGAAATATCCTCCTTCTTCAAGATACAAACGAAAGACTAGACGAGGATAAGATAGAAAGACATTTAAAAAATATAAGCTTTTTTTTTTATTTATATATCTATATAATCATTTTTAGCTACATACATTCTATTCGATATATGTCAGTTTTTCATATAGAAAATGTTTTTTCTTTCTTTTTATTCTTCGCATGTTAAAATATGTATGAATATATCATCGCTAGGCATACATCTTCTTTTACCGATTGGCGTGTTGATATCATCTATTCTAGCGAACGTCAGACCAGAAATATTTCTTCTTTGCCGGTTTCTTGTCTCCTTAGTACAGCTCTTTGCGATCTTTTGTCGATATGTTTTTCTACGTACTGTAATCGAGCCTCTTGAAATTCGTTCGGGTATTCTATATTTAACATTCTCAGTTTTATTCTACCAAAACTTTCAATAGGCCATTTCACAACTCGTCGTATGTTCCAGATTGTAGAACAACGAATATCGACGTATAGTTGTTTATGACAGATCCCACTCCATTTGGAAACATTCTTACTTTGTATTTGTATCCATATTTTCTGCTGTATATGAAAGGGCTTTCTACGTATAATATTTGGTTTAATTTAGCTCTGTCCATGACTGTTGTCATGTTGTCTATCCTCCATATTATTTCTCCATAATTCTTTTCTTGTTCTTCTGTTTTTGATCGTAGATTTATAATCTCGTTTTTCATCGCAACAATCAGATTTCTCATGTTTTGTGATTCTTTTTTCATTACAGCGCATGTTTTTTTCATGATGTCGTTGTCTATCGTCATGTTTGCCAATCTTTTTTCTATTTCCTTATTTTCTTTTTTTATGTCTTCATTATCTGCTACAAATTCTGCTATCAATGTATCTTGGCTCGCCACTCTTTCTTCTATGTCTACTTTCTTATCTATAGACGTTTCTCTTCTATTCTCATCTGCTAACCTTTGATTTTCTTTCATTAGTATGAAGTTGTCTCTTAACAGATTCTGTCTGTCTCTCGACGATTTATGATCGTAATAGTCATCGTCTCTTCCTCTTCTTTGTCTGTGTGATTTGCTAGACACTACTTCTGATCCTTCCCATGTACAACCTGGAGTAGTTGCTTCTTCTTTTTCTTTCGTTGTTGATAGTATTTCGAATTCTCTTTCGAACCAGTCGTTATATCCAAACTCGTTGTTTGATTGTGTTTTTTTTTTTCGTATTCGAACCGATCTTTGTGAGATCACAGACCTAATTTTCCTTGAGGCCTGCAGTTTCCTTGATCCATCTTGCTTGATGTTTCTGTTTGTCTGTTTCTTTTTTTTTTCTAGTCTATTATTATTTATAGTTTTTTATTATTTTTCAAAACAATTTTCTATCTTGTTGTCACTTTATTTAAAACAGCTCACTTGAGATGTTACATTTCCAGAATCTGGGTTTATTTTTATAAGACAGAATCCGTTTGATTTCTTTAATCTTATACATACGAAATCTTGGTCCATACTGTCGCCAGCCTGTTTTAATAAACAACATTCTTTTATTCTCCTTATTTCTCCTCTTACTTCGTTCTTGTCTTCTATTTGGTTGTCTTGTATTAGTTCTTCATATTCTTTTTTCAATCTTCCATGTTTAACGACAGCCATACCTACTTCTCTTAACGATTCTTTTATTTCTTTTTCTTTTTTTTTCATTATTTCGCACATCTCTATTTCGTTGTTTCTTTTATTCATTCTTGTTCCTTATCTTTATTCGTGTATTTTATTTCTGTGTACGCTGATTTTTATACTTTTTTTTTTTTTGATAGTACTTAATAACTATCATTTTCTTTTTCACTTTCTTCTTTTTTCTCGCTTATTTCTCCAGCTAAACATTGATTTAATACTATTAATTTGTGACAGTAATTGTACGCTATATTGTTTACTATTTCTTTACATTTTTTTTTTGCTCTTTCGTGTTCTTCGTCAGATAATTGACTTCTATATTCTACGTATGATTCCATTAATTTTTTATAAATACGATCTAAAATGTCTCTCATATACCATTCTTTTATTTGTTCTATTTCTTCGTCCTTCATTTCAGTCTCGTCTCCTACAGTCTTATTCATTTTCTCGCTTGTTAACCACTAATAATAACATTTATTTATTTTTTTTAAGTTATTATACATTTTTTCTATTGCACACTGTTATTAGCATCTTATATTTCCTCTCTTTCTTATGAGATTTCAAAACTCATGTTCGCTTAACGCTATATTCCTTAATAATTTTCCAAGTCGTTTTAACATCCGCCTCTGCTATGCGCAAATTTTTAATGTCCGCAAAATTTACAACTTGCCTACTTTGAGAATTATTAGTGTGCGGATGTATGCTTCGTTAGACGGACTTTGATCTTTAAAAAGTCGGGGTAGTGTGTTTTGGAGAGCTTTCTACTATGTACTACTAATAACTTTAATTTTGAGATGCAACTTTGTAAAAAGAGACTTCAAAAACGAAAAGCAAGCCTTCAGAACAATGTACGGATACTAATAAATGTAATGAAAAACCGGTCGGAAGAAAAAAGTTGGAATTACATTGTTAAGTGGTAACCTCAAAAAGGGGAATGATGGGAGTACACTTTTTGAAACAAAAACCGACATTTTTGATTTGTTTATTCACAAATAGTCAAAAATTACAAGAAAATAAAATAGAAAGAATGAATGAATGCAAAAAGTCAGACCAGGTCCACTAAAGCCAAGACCACAAAAAGGAATCTGAAGTTAGAAAAAAAAAAACATTTCAAACGGAAAATGAAGATAACGGCAGTAAGTGTAAAAAGGGGATGCAAACATAAAGATGAAACAAGCCAAAGAAGAAGCTAAATGTAATGAAGATGTAGAAATTGATCTTGATAACTTAGATAATGCTGCATTACACGATAGTGCAAACAAACAATCAGAAAATAAATGCTCGCTGGGGAGTGTAATTGAAGAATGTGAATGTAACAGATATTATTTGCCAGAATATTACAGCTGGTTATAAGTTTCCAGTTATATCAATGTGGGGCAATATTTGTTTAGGTGATCTGCGGCATCACAATTCTGAATATGACATCGTAATACCTGAAAAAGCCTGTAAAACCTTTTTCGACAGAAACACCACACATACTTATGCTGAGCAGCCTTTTAGCATGAAGAAAAAAGCAAACTTCATCTGCCAACTAATAAGTTTATGAAATTTTTTTAATGATTTCCATGGGTTTTGGCAGTAATTTGTCATTGGACTACTAGCAAACCTACAGGAAACAAGAAAGGAAAAACTGGAAGATCAAACCAGGTATAGCCGATCGTCAAAAGTATTAAAACAACTGCCTGATACATAAATGATGCTGAAGATTACCAAGAAGACAATACGTATGTACACACTGTACAGGAAACTTGGGATAAGAAGGTTAAGAATAGTACAGTCCTTTTGGACAACGATCATGGTGTGGCTCTTTTTCTGTTGATCTGATATGGTCAAATATGGCCCATATTGCATTTTCCATAGCTTCACAACTGTGGACATGTTTTTTGTTCAGGAACAAGGTTTGTTGCTAGTTTTGAGATTCTAACTTCCATTTCTCTGATTTTAATTTTCAGTTTATGAGTTTCTTTCAAAATAACTTTCGAATCGGCTTTCTCTTGGAGAAGAAGCTGGTTAACGAAAATCAAATTTTTAGTCAGCATTTCCAGTGTTGAGCAGAGATGACCATGCTCACTACCGGAAGTGGAGAGTATATTTTTGTTGATGCTTTTTATGCTATCATCCGGAATGGAAGTCTTCGAGTGGTCAGAATCTTCCTTCTCGAGATCTATAATGCTGTTATTTGTTGTTTTTTTTTCAGTATAACAGATGGCCAAATTTTGAATTAAGTTTTTTCCTGTGACTTTGTATGACAATACTCCTTTAGAGAGCTTTAAACTGACAAGCCCTTGCTTTTCCATGCTTTCTATTACTTCTGTATTACATTTTTTATTCATATTGTGCTTAGCTTTCAGAAAGATGGAAATTCCTTCTTTATCTGGTCTTTGATGGTAGATTTTTCGTATATGGTCAATAGTGGTTAAAACTTTGGAGTAAAGGTCATGCAAATTCCGAACTTTCCTGATTCATACTAGGCCCATTGTCGCGACTGATGACAATAACCAAGCAAGGTATTCAGTTTAGTGAAAGAATTTATCTTGAAATAAATATGAATATTTTAATAACGAGTTTTCAAATTTTTAAAGTGTTAAAATAAAAAAAATTTCGTAAACTTTCTACAAAGAAGGTCTCCAAGAAAATATTTAGTGTTTTATTTTTCTTATAGAATTCTGACATTAATGGATTGGCGAGAGATGGGGTCAGTTAATGTTTACTAAAAGCACGAGTCCCTAGGGACTAATGTGGTAAGTCTAGGGTCAGTTGTCACTCATCTCATAAAGTGGGCGTTGCGCAGGTATTACTTTCTAAATTGGTATTCTAAATGCATTGTGCTTGTCACTGTTTGCTTGCCAAAAAAATTTCGTAGGTCCACTACTGGTACATAATAAGTAACGTCTTTACCTGAAAATACCATATAGTAAAAAGGTTTCATATAATACAACAAATTAAAGGGTTAATAATAATATTTGTTTAATGGCTTTCAAATGCGATCTAATACCTGTTAGTTACCAAAATCCATCTTGTTAACATAAACAGTGTACCAAATATTTTTGTCTCAAATAGGAGAAATTGCAACCAATTCTGAATGCAACTTCAAATAGATTATTTGTTACTTATTCTTGTTACTAAAGCAAAAACAAATTAGTACAAAAACATTACTCTTAATTTCAGTTCATTAGGGCTTCAGAATTGCATTTTAATGGCATACCTTTGAAAATTCCGATTACGTTTGTAGAACATTGAAATGAAAATTCAAGAAGGATAGTGCTTATCGTGGGGGTGGGGGGGGGTTCGATGGGCACAATAGTACAAAATGAGATTTGATTTGCAAGAATTTCCAGAAATTCTCAAAACTGTTGATGAAATTGACAAAATGAAAAAGATGCTCAATGTTTTCATTATAGAAAACAAAACAAATTTTAGCCCCAATTTGTTTTCCAACATCTGACAGTGATTGAGTTTCTTGCTGCAGAGAATGCCAGGATAAAAGAAAATATTGTTAAAGAATTGTTAAATAATAGAATTAATGGAATTAGAAGATTGACAATTCAAGAAATTGATAGCTATTTCTAAATGGGAAAAGGAAAGGATGGGGATAATATGAGGACTGGAACTGCATGAATTTGATTTAAATGATTGTGTAAAATGTAGAGTTGAAAGTGAGTATGTAGATTTGAAAATGAAAATATAGATAAAATTGTAAGATTATGAAAACTCAGATTCTCATGATGCACATAGTTGATGTGCATATTATAGGACAATTAGATTTTAGATGAAAGTTTTTAGGAAATATATATAGTATATATGTTTATGCTTAACCCTATCTGGACCAGGGGGGGGGGGTAACTTTCAGTTGCTTATGAAACTTTTTCACTTTTCCTAAATATTATCTAGGGATTTTGCAATGTGTTTGTTTACATGTTTACATGTAAACAGTTGTCATGGCAATGTGTTTTTGAGAGAGTACTTTTGTAAATTTATATGTGTTGCTTTGTAGAGATCTTAAAAAGGGTGCTCTCGGTTTGAGAATTGGTCAGCATATTAATGGAACACAGGGGTACATTGTGACAGTAACAAAAATTAATTTGAATCTATTTTTAGATTTTGATGACGTCATAATTCCATGTGAAGCATTGATATGAGGTTTTCTCATGTTTTTACTGTAAAATGTAGCTTAATACATCATGACACATGATAATTTTGCAAAAAAAAAATTATTTCCAGCGTTTTAATAGCATTTTAATGCCATATTGCAAATAAAAAACCTTACCCATCTTTGAGTTGTAAAAGTTCTTCAAAATTTTGTTTTTATGACGTCATCATGACGTCAGATCCCCAATTACCCTGAAAATGTGTCTATTGTTTGCATTTGATATACAGATAATGGTGTCTTAATTGAAAATCAGTAGCTCTTACCAATTTTGATTTATGAGGGGGCTAATTTAGCCCCCTCAGTCTGACGTTCCTGAAAAAAGCCCGGTCCAGATAGGGTTTATTACAAAATACAGACCGCTGATTTTGATATGCTGAATTTGTCTACTTTTTGAATTTTGACTGTTTTCCCCAACATCTTTTGTCCGTCATTTAACGCTTTTCTCATTGCATAGTCGAGCATGACTGCAAATAGGCATGGAACTAAATTATCACCTTGTAGTACGCCAGCAATAATAATGAATAACGCAGTCGGACAATCTGGTGTTGTGTTATTACTCTACCTCGAGTATTTCCTTACCTCTTGCCAATGGTTGTTTCTTTTAATCAGTGGCTAAACTGTATATGTTCTAAACTAAAGCATAATATTAAAACAGATCTTGAAACTTCTCAACAATACGTTAATTCGCTTTCGATTAGTTTCTTGTATATTTGGATACTTTTTACCAAGGATTGGTTTGTAAACTTCACCTCGGATTTGTTTTTCGCGAGATGGCTTCGGATTCTCTGTTAATTTTTGTGAATTTCACTATGACAATTGAGTCACAAACTTGCGATGATCGCTTCAATTTTTCCCGGGCTTCATTCCCTGACCCCCTTAAAAAACAAATCCCAGAGTCTTCTCCCAAAGTTCAGTGAAGTTTCCATCCTCCCGAGGGCAGTAAATGAGTATCAGCTTGCTTACGTTGGAGTATAACCCGTATTAGTTTGGAGGGTGCAGGGGGAGCATTGGCACCTGAGCTGGGACTTCTGCAAACCAACTTTTCTAGACCAACGTTTGACGTAGATCAAGAATTTTGATGTTGGTCGACCGAGTTGGGGGGAATTTTCCAGATATTTTGGGGTCAAGATTTTTTTGTGGTTTCCCAAGCAAATCATGTTAAAACGATTTCTGGTTTACTGGTAGCACTTTTTTAATGTATCACAAACATAGAAATGACCTTAGAAAATAATTTACATAACAAAATACAAAGGATTTGGGGGGGGGGTGCAAGAATAGCTAAAAACTGATCTTAAACTCCAGTCATTGAATTTCATCTAGTGAAAAGTTGATATGAGTCATATTCAAAATTTCTCTGTCAATGGAGAAACTATTCACACATTAGTAGTCAGCCCATTTAATTGCGTCTATTCTTTATCCACTAAACCTGACCCAATTAACGATTGATACATATTCGAATATACATATATCACACAATCGTTGTTTTATCCACATGTATTCTGAATTTCATATCTCTCATAACACTAATTTACTGTTTAAAATTTAGCGGTATTTTTGTTAGCTATGGATGGCTTTTTAAAAAAATTTCAATTATATATGGATGGGTTAAAAACAGTTGTGCATACACCGCTACCAAAATGAAGCCAAGTGGGTCCCCAGCCTAAAAGTGTCAAAGACCACTGAAAGGGAAAATAAACGAGCCTTAACAAAATAATTGGACTTCAACAACAGATATTTTCAAGATGCTGGGCTCCAAGTCTCGAGAACATCGGGCTCCAGCGCTCCAACACAAAAAATTGTTGGGCACCAGGGTTTCAAGGTGTAACAGTCATGGGCCCCATGGCTCCTGAGACCCCCTTGTTGAGGTCCTTGGTTATCTTTCAAGTTAGTAACGGTTACCTTCAAAATGAACTCCCAAATGAAAATATGAAGAAAAATAACAAATATTTCCTAGGGAAAACTTATCTTAGATTTGAGGTATCATTTTAAGAATAATCATGGTATCAGGTATCTGCTATCCACATACCCACCCTTCTATAGGGGCTTCATCGATGTCGGGCAAGAGACAGACTTATTGCATTTGATGTATTAAGCTACATTTTACAGTAAAACCATGAGAAAACCTCATATCAATGCTTCACATGGAATTATGACGTCATCAAAATCTAAAAATAGATGTATAAATATTGTAAATATTAACGACTGTTACAAGTGATTTAGGTAAGTTGACAGTATCTTTTACTTCAATTACATATTTTGTTTTCTATATATTGGTACTCCCCCCCCCAAAATAAAAAATATTAGGAATCCTTTTCCTTTGGAATTCTTTTCTGTAAGTCCCTTGGTAAGGTCTTTTGATAATTTTCATGCATTAGAAATTGCAACTAGTCAAGTTGAAAATTTTAAGCATGACTCATTATGACTTTTCACCAGATGAAATACAATGGAGATTAAGATCAGTTTTTAGCTATTCTTGTACCTCCCCCTAATAAGAAAAGACCCCCCCCCTTGGAATTGTATTCTGTAAATTACTTTCTAAGGTCATTTCTATATTCGTGATGCATTAAAAAGTGCTGCCAGTCGACCAGGAATCATTTTAAATTTTGTTGCCTGGAAAACCACAAAAAACACCCTTGACCCCCAAAAATCTGGAAAACGCCCCCTAACTCGGTCGACCAACATCGATATTCGTGATCTACATCAAAAGTTGGTCTAGAAAAAGTTGGTCTGCAAAAGTCCCAGCTCGGGTGACAATGCTCCCCCTTCACCCTCCGGACTAGTATTGGATTGATCGCGAAGCAAGACTGTCCTGTAGGTCATTAACATAAGGTTGAAGTGGTCCGAGTATTAATCCTTGCCTCACTCCGGAATATGTTGTACGAAATATATTATAGACCTTTTGTTGACATAATTAATGACCTATTTCTGAAATTAAAAAAATAAGAAATTTCAGTCTATAATTTTCAATAACACAGTTGTTTTTAGAATTAAGAAATTTATACCGGGTGTCCCAAAAAAAAAATTTTCACCGTTTCAGTAAAAATATAAATAAAAAAAACTTAAACAAGAAGTAATCAAGGAATTACATATTTGCAATCTAGAATCATTAACTTTAAGCTGATCGTATATTCACAGAGATATGAAGCTTAAAAGCTCAAAATTATGTCAAAGTGAAAACCAAATTTTGATGAAAAGCCCATGTTTTGGCGTAACAAAGTTCTGATTTATGCAAAATCTTAAAGATACTTCATGGCGGTTTAGATGGCGTCGCCGTTGTCGTTTTTTAAAGATACTTCATGGCGGGCTAGATGGCGTCGCCGTTGTCGATTTTAAAGATACGTCATGGCGGTTTAGATGGCGTCGCCGTTGTCGATTTTAAAGATACTTCATGGCGGGTTAGATGGCGTCGCTGTTGTCGATTTTAAAGATACTTCATGGCGGTTTAGATGGCGTCGCCGTTGTCGATTTTAAAGATACTTCATGGCGGGTTAGATGGCGTCGCCGTTATCGATTTTAAAGATACGTCATGGCGGGTTAGATTGCGTCGCCGTTGTTGATTTTAAATTTGCTTCATGGCGGTTTAGATGGCGTGGCCGTTGTCGATCTTAAAGATACGACATGGCGGTTTAGATGGCGTCGTCGTTGTCGATTTTAAAGATACTTCATGGCGGGTTAGATTGCGTGGCCGTTGTCGATTTTAAAGATACGTCATGGCGGTTTAGATGGCGTGGCCGTTGTCAATTTTAAAGATACTTCATGGCGGTTTAGATGGCTTGGCCGTTGTCGATCTTAAAGATACGGCATGGCGGTTTAGATGGTGTCGCCACTGTAAATCTCTTAAACTCTCTCTTTCTACAATAAGATTTTTGCCAGGTAAAACATTATGACGAAAACACAATGAATGGTTGTGTTTATAGTGTTGAGTCAGCGCTCGTTTGCCTGTATTTTCTATCGAACATTATAATGTTGTGGCAGCCTAACAGACGAAATCGGAGACACGTTTAGATAATCACGAGCACTGTTTAATTCGTCGGACCGGGGTTGTGCATCTTCGGTATAGAAACGTCATTTGAATGTTTCATTTCCCATTTTACTTTATTGCGACAACCAATTAATGTGTTTGTTTTGTAGAATAAACATTTTATTGCAGTATTATGATTTTATCTCAAAGGTTGATGCACGGGATTGGAGTTTTAACAGTAATACTATATCATTGGATGACAAGGTATTGTTTAATTGATTTATAATTGTATCACTCTTCTGAGATGGGCACCAGATCATAGAGACCTGACATTTGCGGGCTATCCCAGACACATGACAAATATTATTTGCTTTTAAAATGGACATTTCAAAACTTTTTAGTGGCTTGTTTTTAGAGGCGAGACGACTGCCTACGTTTTTACGAGAAATCATTCCACATTATGTGCTGAAAGAGGAGAGACGTTTAGACAGAAGGCTGAAATAAACGCATGCGTACAACTGACATTTTGTCTTGCTTTTCAGCTTCCATCATCCCACCTTTCAGCGTTTGTATGTAAAATTTCATCCCAGTTGAATGAGATCCCACCTCTCGCAGAGCAAGATCTCATTTGACGGAGATGAAACGTTTCCTATAAAAATACTGGGAGCTGGGATGAAAATGCAAAGCATTGTATATGAAGGTGGGATCTCACCTCTCATCTTTATGTGCTGGAAAGTGGGATGATTTTCCCATATAAAGCAGACCCTAAGAGCGAAATGTACAATTTTTAATTGTCATATATCTGAAGGTGGTGTATGTACAGGTGAACATCTTATTATGTACAGGTGAACAGGAAATTTACATACCCATGTTTCCCCTAAAAAGTCATTCATTTTGAAGCTATGCAGGCATTGTTGAAGATATTGTGCGATGAAAAAGTATATATCTTTCATTTGTACACAATTCAATTTAGATTCAGATTCATATTCAGATTTGTGTTCAAATCTAGATTGTCATAGATGTACCCGAAGACCTGGCAAGCATGAACACTTATAATGCGTCCTTGGGACACAAAGCTAATCACTCGTTTACTCCTAATGCAAAGTATGACAGGTAAGTTGCGAACGAAAATACCTTTTTGTGGTTTGCGAGTAAATATATTTGGCTTGTGAGAATTGTGAAGGAGAGGATGAGGATATGAATTGCTTTGCTGCAAGTGCAAATTATAGAATTAGATAATAAGAAAATTATGAGAGTCTTTTTTAATTAAGCTTCTAAAGAAGTTTACATGGGTTGAAGTATAAAATTCAAAATATTGTTGTTGCTGAAATTTACGTATCTCACCCACTTAACTTTTATTGGCAAAGCTGCAATTTCCCATGAATATACCTTTCCAGTCAATAAAATAATTCAAGAACGAAAGGCTGTTTAAAAATTCTGTTTAATCATCGTTTTGTTTCCACCATTTTGTTTACAGTGGCTGCAAAATCCCCAGGAGGGGGAGGGCTACAACCTAATGTATGGGTATAAGCATATTCCGCTGATGAAGGTGGGTTTGAAGGCAGTAAATGATCTAAACATGTGTACGATTTTAAGCAAAAATGTTTTAATGTTGGGTTAGATGTTAGCAATTTTCCTAAATGTTTGGTAGTTTGAATTGAAACACAACATTAATGTTGGGTATAAATAATAATTTGAACATTAAAAATGGGATGGTTTATAATATCGACACCCCCTTGGCAAAACCACACACATTTGTCAACTGGAAGTAAGGCTTTAAAAATTTTTTAATGCTGCGAAAACCCTTAACTGATATATGTTTTTATGGCAGGTATGATCATCCAAGATTTGGAGAAATAAAGTGTATAAGAACCATAAAACCTGTAAAACCAGAAGAAGAATTGACAGTTGAATATGGATATGACCATAATGGACTTGGAGAAAACAACCCGGATGCACCACAGTGGTATAGAGATCAATTACAACAATGTAAAATGGTTAAAGATGTCAGGAATTAATGTGAGGCCAGTTGTAAGATCGGGATGACCTCAGCTTTGTATACTTTTAAATGCAATAGTTTAGCAACTATAATTGATAGACCTATCCTGAATACACACATTTTTAAAATTAAAACTTAGAAAACGCTTCAGTACTGCAAATTTCTTAATTTTTCGCAAATATTAATACTGAAAGTTTCTTTCTGAAAGTGAGCAGTCAGAGACGTAAAGATGATAGCAGAAATACAATTTCATGTTTTAAACTCAGGAAAACGTCCTGTGGCACTTTTGTGTAACTATAATCAGCATTTTAGATCAATATAAATCAGTTTACCTTCTCTTCCATGAATACCACGAAGAAAAATAAAATTTACAACCATTTCTTGATTTTCTGATTGAGTGCTCAAAGTTTCTCAATTTTTCAACAGCTCCAGTCCATGTTTCTTATAAACTGGTTTCCCATAAAAAATTGCGTTTAAATTGTGTTTAAGTGTCAAAAAGTCAAAAACTACAATTAGAAAAATACTGGACTTTAAATTTTATCTGAAAGGGTTACGAGATTCTTCAATTAAACTATGAGAGTAAATTTGCAAGCAATACCACTAACACGAGACCGTGCACTCGCGCCCTTAGCATGCGCATCCCTTATAAATTCATTGTTACGGAATATCGCAGCTTCGTTGCTACATCATATTGCAATTTCGTTGTTACGCCATATCGTAATTTCTTTGTTACGCCATGTCACAATTTCGTTGTTTCGTCATTTAAATTAAGATATCATATCCCTAATTGTAGTAAAATTTTCCGTTATCATATCAAATGTTCAAATGTTTCCCTAATCATCTTCAAGTAGTCAAGAGACGCAGTAACACTTACTATCTTTAACATTTTCCACTTTTATCACTTGATGTCACACAAAGTTCAAGTTAAATAAACGCTTTTTATGAAACCTGGGACGCTTTTAAGATGAGTTTTCATGGCGAGGTTTTGGTAGGTGAAAATTGTAGTTCGAAGTGTGGCTAATGTAATGATGCAAAAGTCCAAGCAGTGGCGTTAAAAACATTAAAAACGCAAAGGATGGTTTCCAATTAACCGCAACTGCCTGCAACATCTCCTGCGGCTGCCTGAGACTTTTTTAATGGAAACACGGGTTTAATGGAAACGAGTGCCATGAAAGTTTAATCAAATTCAACTTCTGACCAGCCTCAGAGCATACACTGCAGTCATCACAAGGAATATGTTTCCATCAAAAAGGCATCTCGGAACGATTGGATTCATAGGAAATTAAACACTTAATTTAATCTAAATTTAAAACTCAAATCATGTTTTTTAGTTTATCAAATCATGAACAAAAATTTCAAAATATCGAAAAGCAAATGTTCTAATGTTCCAAATCACGAAAGACACAAAATAGCAATGATATGATAGATCATATTGCATAAGAAAATATAGACTTGCTACAAGTCTTGCTTGAGAAAATATCTGCTAGTGAATACCGTGATGGGATATATGTAAGTACCATAACTTTTTAACATTTCGAGTCCTGTCATCCTATGAACAATTTTTGACCCAAAATGTCTGTTGACTCCCTGTTCACTTATGGAATATACATATATTTAAACAGCTTCGCAAAATATTAAAAATCTACACAAGCAAATTTTGCTCAAATTTCCACGTTCATTTTTATTTTAAAATTTTATAAAAAGGAGGTAGCTGTTCAGGTAGAGCTAAGTTTTAAGGTACCATTTTACGGTATTATTCACAGGCCTACTAAAATTCTAAAAGGCGTAGTCTGATTAGCACATTGAATTGTTTTGTAATCCCCTCTAAAAACAGCCTGTGAATGTTAAACATCGGATGTAGCAAGCAGTCAATGGTGTTTTCAAAAATTTTATACATACAGTTATGTTAAATTATTAACTTTAAATTTTAGATTTCTTCTTGGGGAAGTACCCTCCAACTTCCCTTCAAGCTCCACAGGTTTATTCAAGAAAAAACGACCATTTTGTGATCAGACTCTCAGGTTCTCAGGCTCCATAAGATTCCATTCCATATTTATATACATTATATATTTACACCCAAATTATAACATAGCAACGATTTCCGAAGGTCTTCCATAAACTATCAACTCCAGAAAGAATATTTAGGCTCGGCTCACTTTCCTAAGACTCTCAGGCTCCAACTCCTCACGTTCCTGATACTATCAGGCTCCAACTCTTCTCTACGTTTCTTTTATTAATCTATATATACACTCAAAAAGGTTGGGGATTCCATGTGACCTAGACCTTATAACAAGATTAAGATGCCTTTGTCTAGGCCACAATTTTCAGGGGGTTCATTTTACCAGTCTTCAAAAATATCTCACATGGTTTAAACGGCAAATTATAAGTAAAAGGCGGATATCGAAAATCCAAGGTGTGGGAAGCAGATCAAAACTTTATCCTATGAATTCACAGCGTTTTGACGATTAAAAACGAAACAAATTTTTTTTATTCAATAAGCTAGACTTTGCTTGATAATTTACCATTTAAATCACACAAATAGAGTCAGTAATTTCTCAGGGGATTAAATTGGTAAGATTTTTTGGGTCTCAATTTTCCGCAAAAGAAAAACAAGAATAAATGGTAAATAAATATTTTTGATGAAACACTCTGATTTTCATTTTTAAAATTCATTCAAAACATTAACATAAATTAAATTAAACAATAAATAGGAATGAATGTAAATGGTGATCACATTCTAATGAACACGTTTTCCACAGTTTTGAAATAATTTTGAACGATTTTTAAAAGCTATACGTAATATTTTTCAAACAAAATACAGTACTTAATGTTGTATTTACAAGAAAACTCATTATCTACAATGCGCACAAATTAAAACCTGGAAATGACTTGCTACAAGTATTTTTTCTAGTAGTTTTGATGCCTCGTTATCTTGAATTGTCGCACAATTTAAAAACCCATATAATGTTTGAAGCCTAAACTCAAATAAAAAAATCAAATCAAATTCACAGCTCCGGAAGGTTAAACATTTTTTCTATTGAATCAAAAATACCAGAGAACGCCATTCCGTGTTATAGATAAAACATTTAATTTAACAGTAAGATAATTGTTTTCATAAACTAAGGCACCGCAATTAAGAAACCACTTTTTAAACCCTACAGGCCTAAGCGTACACAAGTTTCTACTTGGATCCTAATCAGCTATCCAGGCTGAAAGCCTCTCGAGTCTCTTCAATTACTTTTTATAGAAAACAAAAGACTCATTTAAAAAGTCTTATCCTTCCCTGGTCATAAAGGATCAACGTCTCTGATATCCAGTATTTAGTTATAACCTCGTAATGGCATCACACCGCTTCTACCTCCAATCAAACCGCCCTTCGTAATTAAGGTAAGCGTTTCTTTGTTCTTCAGAAAGAGCCCCCGACCTCGCAATGTTTATATTCAACAAATCAGCATGATGCAACAGAGGTGGTCTCTTGTAATCGGGGAGCGATGAATTACAAACTTCCAAAGGAACTCCACAAAGCTTGTTAAATCCACAAATGTTTTCAGCTTCGATAATGTTCCAATTTTCCAAGAAGTTGATTACCGAAGTAAGAGATAAATTAACAGTTACATCGAAGCTTTTGTTTATCCATTCTTCGACTTGCTCTTTCAATTGTGCTTCTGACATTCCGTTCTGTTTAACGCTGTTACCTAAATTTGTAAACAGACCTTTGCTTAAAAAATAGACATACGCCGGGAAGGGGCCAGTGGATGGGCAGCACCCCTTGCCCTTCGAAAGGACGGGCAGATAGTGCAAAAATACCCCTTTAAACCCAACTGGTATTCTATTTTAGATCATAATTACTATTTTCTCTTCAAAAAATATTAAATAATAAAATTTTGTATTAATTAAATATTAAAATTTAGAAAAACAGCATCATTCATGAGAAACCATTAAGACATCTAAATATTAATATTGAAACTTTCCTTAAAATCAATAAGCGGTTGTCCTCAGTCGTATTAATCACAGTATGCATTTATAATAAACATCAATGGTTCATTGGTATACGATGGAATATAAATGGTCCTACAGATGCCCAACTTCAATTCCTCAAAACGTGCATTAACAATATTTTTATTAAATTTCTAAAAATAGCATAAATCTTACCTAGCAAACATCTTCATATACGCAGTATACGGAAAAAAAACACCTGTTTCTAGTAAAAGTATTCCTTTAAACTCACCTTGAACAGCAGTCTTCTGAAACTTATGTAAAACTGAATAAACTAGCAACGCTGACTTGTAAACTTCGTCTTCAGCCCTGTCAATAATCAGCGACAGCAATGCGTGATTGCTCGCAACGGATTTGAAATACAACGTCTGTGACATGTTAAGTACATATCTGTTGCGCATGTGCTTGTACACAGCGATATTCCTTCCAAATATGAACGTTGCTGCAAGTCCCAGAATCAAACTCATTTCCAGTTTCAATTCTGTCAATGTTGTTATGGTAGTAGCAAGGATGAATAGCATGAAACCAGCACTCTGAACAGACAACCTTATCTTGTCTAATGTCCCCATTTTAATTTTTCCGCCTGGCAAAAGAAATTCGAGATTTTCACACGGTATGTCTTTGAATGCCTTGATCAGCAACTTCGTGTTCGTCTTCTGTCTTACGGCAACAACTACACGTTTATATCTCGCAATTCGTCGTACGTTTTGACCAAACATCTGAAAAGCAACAAATTTTCTCATTCTGGAATCACGATATTTTATGTTGGTTGTATCTAGTTTAGCATCAATTCAAACATAAAGCCTAAAACGATCTCAATAAACTTATCTATTGCAAGTTGCTTACAAAATGGCACCAAAAGTTATGTTGTGGAAAGTTCGACGATACAAATTGAACTGTTTACAGACGTTTCCTCATTCTCCACCAACAATATTGTAAAACATAAACGGGAATACCAACCAATCAGTCTATAGAAATGCACAGACTATTTTCTCTAACAAACGCCCCCCTTTGATAAACCCATCCTCCTCTTTTCACATACGTTGGTTAATAAGTGCTGCACACGCCTGCCATACGTTCTTCAGATTCAGTTTTAATTTCCAGCACAAGAGATCTTCCAGCCCATTGTGCAATAAATTCCTCCTGCTAATATACGTAACAACACGTTGTTGAACAATTCAATAAACGCCCTGGGCGATATTCCACCTACATTTGCCAACTTTTCAAAATTAAACTTTCTACAATGAATACATTTACAATGGAAGAGGGGAAATATTGTAGAACAAAAGATTGCAATTTCAAACATGACAATTCGATTTGCGATATGAAAGAATAGATTTCACACTCTTTCTGAGTGCACTCAATCAAATCAAATAAAAACAGACAACATAACTTTATGATTTCGTTTCATCAGATTTGCTTGGCTGCGTTAAAGGTGTGAAAACTGTTCTTCAAAGTGACAAATCGCAGTGTCATCTGTAAAACAGCAATCTTTAGTTTTGCAAAATTCCCAGTTTATTGACGCAAATTTGATGCCTAAACAAACTTACCTTTTTCCATAATTTTGAAAGAGCATAAACAGCAAAAGACCCCTTTGAATTATACTGAGACAAAGGGTCTAAATGTGAAGTACCCCTTTCTCTGACAGATTTAGCTGTTTCCTCTGCAATAACATACCATGGCCTATCATCAAGAGGCACAAGATCCATTCCAACAACCCAAAACCGCAAAATTTCATAATCTTCAGGGGATACGCTAACAACTACTTTTTCAGCAACGTTGTCTTCACCAAGAGCATCTAGCATAACATTGTTTGGCAGCTCATAAAAGCCGGCTTCCGTGAGGTAATGTGCCAGTTTATGCAGAATGTCTTTTTCCCTTTCAATCAATTGATTTTGCGTGAACGTCTTCATTTGGACAGTGTCACGGTCTGAAGATAACGGGTTGTATTGACTCTGCGGAAAAAGTAGCAAAAAATTAATTCAACAATTGCCAAAGATTGTCATAATGCTTGAAAATACCACAATTGGCTCGCGCATGGCGAGGTGAGGTAAAATTGTATGCAACTTCTTGTTGGGGGTTTCGCTGCTGGGGAATGTCACTAAATAATCAGCCACTCAGGTGAAACTTCAGGCTTACAATAACAATAAATGTACACTTTTTATAAAAAAAAAAAAACAGATTAAAACAAGAACAATAACGGGGGTTAAGGCCAAAAACAGCTGAGCAATAAAATCCTTTTGTTAACACATACAATCTATTTCACAATGAAGAATTCCACCTGCCAATGTTGCCGTGTGATCTATAGCTGATATATCTTGAGATTTGTAACTATCTGTTAACGAAGAAAATGTGGATTTAGCTGTACCAACCTTAAGCATGTCCAATCTTTTCTTGTAATGAATGTACAACACTGAATCCAATTTCGTTGCAAATTGTTGGAACTCTTCCATCTCATTTATACCCACTACACTAGCATCTTCAAGAATTTTACGTAGCAGAGCTTTCCTTGTAATTGGGATGAACCTTTCTGTGGATTGCTTCCCTGTCAACCATAACCATTTTGCGTTCTCTGTCCCTTTTACTCTTTCATAATCAAAATGTGATGCTACCTGGCAATAACGTCGA
Organism: Phacellophora camtschatica; assembly: GCA_036873815.1. Classification (NCBI taxonomy): domain Eukaryota; kingdom Metazoa; phylum Cnidaria; class Scyphozoa; order Semaeostomeae; family Ulmaridae; genus Phacellophora; species Phacellophora camtschatica. The sequence goes on along the minus strand of JAYJMH010042874.1, from coordinate 2,728 downwards.
AATGCAAATGTGAGTACGCAAGTTTTAGACCCATTGTTGATCGTTCCAGAACATAAGCGTTTCATCTTTTTGGATTAACGGTTCCTTGTAACTTTTGATGGCTCCATCTAAGAGTCCCAAAAACTTATAGTTAAATTGCAATTAAAAAAAGCTAAATATGGTATTCATGGTTAAATCACAAATATTTCACCTCCTTAGGTTTTAAGATTCCTACCCACACTCATCGTCCAGTATTTTTTGCGGGAGGTCCCCCTTCCAAGCATCAGTTACTGCCAGCAACTGCAGCAATCTATTGAACCGATTGATTGAACTTTCCCATCTAGTTTGCTAGGCTATCATCACAACTAAAAACTGACATGGTTTGAGGGACATGATTTATTACACCACCGTAATCCAAATGCGGTCGAACATATAGTTTATAAATTTCATTTAGAGTTTATCTTGGCATGTACTTTGACAAACATTTAATCATTCTGATACCTTGTCTCGATTTAGTTAGGGCTGAATTAATACGGCTAGTGAGAGATAATTTAGGGCCTGTTTACAAGGAAGTAGGATTACCCAAGTAGTAGGGTTACTCTAGGCTTCGATCATTTCTTATAATTTTGTCAATTGTCTTTACAAGAATGCCAGGGAAACCCTAGAACTAGGGTCATCCTAGTTGAGAGGTAGAGTTACCCAAGCAGCCGAGTCAACTATTCTCCTTGTAAACACTCAGCTAGGAATAACTTGCCTGCCCGGGTCAACTTTAATTTTTTTCTGTGGTATAAACAATGCAAAGCTAACCCGGCTGCTAAGGTTACCCTTCCCATGCAATTTTGCTTGCAAACACGAGCTAACTTTAACCCTTCTGCTAGGGTAACCCTAGTGTCCCTAATGCCCAAAATAAGATAATTTGGGCACATATAAGATAATTTCTATTACCTCAAATTTCTTGTCTGGAGCATTGGTTTTGGCATTCAAGCATTATCAATGTTTAATACCTTTTATCAACCTAAATGGAACCATCCACTATCGTTCAGGACAATTCTTGTACCAGGTGTCCCAAAATATTGTAACATGTTTGATCAAGGCTAGTGTTGAGAATATTGCATAAATCCATCAAAAATTAATTATAAAGTTAATTCTCAATGGAAAATAAATAGATGGTTTGTTGATATTGTTCATTTGAGAATTGAGATTGGTAAACATTTTAATTCAATTGGCCACTAAAAGCCAGAGGTTTAGATCTTTGGGTTTTGTTTGTTGTAGGATTTTCTGAATCACTGTGGTGTTCCAGACAAAATACTTTATTTTTGAAAACACTTCTGAATAATGATTCCAAAAACAATCTTGAAAATCAGTTGTCCCGTGATAAAAGTTTTTTAAACTAATTGCTGTTTCATTTTCTGGTAGATTTTTGGTAAAAATGTGTATAGAAGATAAATCACTTCATAGCAGCAGTGCACAAAAAGGTTCACAAAATATGTAAAATGTAGGTATATACTGTATTGTCTTCTTTCTTGATTTCTTTCTTGCAAAATCATTCACAAAAGTATTACATGACAGAAATAAAAAAAATTGCAAGGAAAGGAAGATTGGGAAGAAGGGTTGAACTTTCATGTTCCAACTGAGAATACAGTCGCCCATTCAGGTAAAAATAATTTAATTTTGAAAAAAAAAACATTAATAGGCAGCATCAGAACAAATATTCATGAAGACTTTGACTCAAACTGTTATCTTTTGTGTATGAATCTGTCATTATGTGTTTCCTTGTTTTCATGACTTTTTCTCTCCCAATTCATCTGTTTATCTATATTCAACATAGTCAGTCTACTTGTGGTGATTTGTCATGGCTCACAAGAACAGTCCACAATATGGATCAAAATCAATTCATCAGCATAGTGCCAAACTTTCTCAAATGACTTAACTTTGTTAATTTCTATTTATTATTGTCTTGAGTATTATATTTTATATTTGTATTTTATATTATTTGTATTATTGTATGCCAAAACCAACAATGCTCCAGACAAGAAAATCACAAAATCACCGTGTATATAAAACGTAAAAAATCGTAAAAAAAACGACATATTTAAATACTTTTTTACGCTGACTCGAAAAGTAGGATTTTTTCATTTCAGAGTCGGTCGGTTTACACTAACCAAACATTTTCCTTTTGTGTCACCCGCCTAAATCTGATACAATAAAATATAATATAGGCCCTTTTAATATCGAATCAATATCACTTCATTTTCTTTTGGAATATCCATGACCCTCTCCCCCCATGTTTGTCGGTGCTCTTTAATTAATGTAAACTAAAAATAGTACTGACATTATCTAAAATCGTACATCACAGATTAACAAAGTTAAGTTACGTACTGTTTCTGCCAAGCTGAATCCGATTCAGCTATCCTGAAATTATCAATCCTGAAGTGATCCAGTTCCAGTATCCAGCTGAATCCTTTCTCCTCCGCAGATACTGTTTTTAAATACTGGGCGCTTGGGCAAATTTCCGTTTCTTCACGAAAATTGGGGCCATTTCGTTGACATTGCCAGCGAGCAGCTTATCATCATTTTTGGAGATCGAAAATTTAGAACATAAAAACCTAACTCAAAACAAGAAAATAGAACACAAAAACCAGAACACAAAACCTAAACACAAAGTACAAAAATAGAAAATAAAACTCAGAACACAAAACCGGAGTGCAAAACTCAGAACACAAAACTTGTTACACAAAAACCAGAACAC
>JAYJMH010042863.1:0-14787 GCA_036873815.1 Phacellophora camtschatica | reverse complement strand
ATCAGCGAGAGCAAAGAAGGATAACCTTGACATCCGAAAATTTTTCTTCCATGAATACTCTGGTACATCCGCTCCCAGCATGTTTTGCCACCATTGGTCAGTTCGACCATCTGCAACCCAAATTGTCCATGGCCTACGACTGATTCGACGAGCTTCAATGTGTTTCCTCTTTCTCCTCAGTTTGCTTTTCTTTGCAGTCAACAATGCGCATATTGCCAGGTTTCTTTTTGTCTCGAGCATTAAATACGTTTTATACAAGGCCATTTAACTGAAGAATTAAAGCTGTAACTTGAGAAAACAGCATACCCATCTGTGAAACTAACATTCGAGAATTTCTGCGTTCCGCCATCTTAATCAATGTTGCACACAATGTGACTTTCAATTTTGGCGCACTTTTTCAACCCCGGGTTGAAAATTCGTATATAATCGCAACACAATTTTCAACCCCGGGGTTGAGACTTCACCTTGGTCAAATGAGTTGAAATCTCAACCCCGAGTTGACATCTCCATATAACCAGGCCCTTAATCGGTAGTCGAGATAGCGGATGTGAACTGTATATATATTTGGCTTTAAATTCATTTAATAAATTACAGACATTATTCAGTGCGCAGGTAAAGCAGAACTGAAATCAAACGCGTATGATTGTCCCAATGCCTGTGAGAATAATAGAAATAGTGAGAATAATAGGTTTGATTGCACCTATGATTTCACTAATAGGACAATTAGACATTGCACCAACGCCAGATTGCACCAACGCCAGATTGCACTACTGTTTTACAGGTCGTGATCTAAACCATTTTGGCTTCAGTATTTCAGATGAGCAATTACTTATACTTTTTTTTTATATAGATTTTTACTTTATCAAAACTGTTTCGTTTCATTTTTTTTTGGATTGTGTCCCCCTGACCTACTAAAATACGGCTTTCTTATTAACAGTAGCTTTTTCCGTCACTGTTCTGGAGACAAAATAAGCGCAACGTTCTGTAGAAATTACAAGTAACTCTTGCGCAATGAATAGGTTATTGAAAGACCTTGTTAAAATGTTATGCAATTTGTTTCAGGTTTGGATTAAAGCTGCAACGCAAATTTTTTATTCGCTTGGTATAGGCTTTGGTTCACTCGTTGCAATGGGAAGCTACAACAAGTTTAACAACAATTGTTTGAAGTACGTGTTTCCCTTCTTTTAATATAAACACTTATATATTGCTTTTACGTCAAACTCTCTGTGAGACCTACTGTGAGACTTATAACTTACTCAGCTGGTTATCCTTTCGAGGCCTATAAATGAGTACCAGCTCAGCTGGGGGTAAGAGGTTATTAAATCTGGGAATTGAGTGGCATCCTCCCCTAACCGCCTTGGGTAGCAGCAACGAAAAGGGAGCCTTCGGGTTGACTTAGACCGAATGGTCTTCCTACGTAATTACTTACTTACTCACTTACTTACTCACTTACTTACTCACTTACTTACTCACTTACTTACTCACTTACTCACTTACTTACTCACTTACTTACTCACTTACTTACTCACTTACTTACTCACTTACTCACCTACTTATCTGAACTCTACTTTGACCTTTTCACGCCCGGATTTAATTCCGATTTACAGGCAAACTCTACCCAAGTTTTATTTCACATGGGGTAGGACACACAAACTAACTGAATAAAAAATATAATCTTATTTCAATACATCTGAAATTAATATGAAGTTCTGTCTGCATATATCTCCTGAAATTATTAGGTTTTATGGGACATGTTTGGGCTTTCCCGAGTTGAAAGTGCTAATGATCATTAACTTCTCGCATTTAAAGATATTAGCCACCTGTCAATTGATAATAATCAAATCATTGTTAGTTTCAATAAATTGACTATCAAATTAGTTTCCTTATCCGGCTCAAAACAATAGTCTATTTATGGAAGGAGGGACCGTACTTGTATGTGTCAAATGTTTCCAATTTCAACGTTGTTGATCATCTAACTGTATACAAAACAACGAAACGTGACGAAAAACACACCATATGGAATGTTCGACACACCATGGAATGATCGAAAAGGCATGCAACCCTGAGCAGGGTAGAAAGCATCTTTGTTGACAACTCTGTTGAAATTTTATTTTTAGGATTTGGCAAGGGAATCATTATCACGCACTTTTTGCGTCAAGGGCTTTAGTATTTGCGTCATTCTTCCTTGCGTCATTTTTCTCTTTTTGTCAACGATTTACTGCACGCTTCAATTCTGATGCAGGAAAATATCGGGAAAGAATTTAATACTTTGAAGATAGTGTTTGAATATTGTTGTCATGCACATCATATCCCAATCCATTCTCCAAATAATTTGTTTTTATCAGGTCAATCATACTGGCTTACTTGTGTTTGTCTGTTTTAATATCTGTGTTGAGTGTGGACATTTTCAGTATCCAGAGACCGCTGTGCCACACTGAATGTGTGGGCTCAAGTTCATCCAACTTTCTCGAAAAATGTTTTCTTTTTCTTTTGTTTTTAGAAAATTTACGTTTCAGGTAGGGCTAAAATGGGCTTTCACCCCCCCCCCCCACTTTGAAACGCTCCGTAGTCCCTGTCTGTATCGAATTCTTTTACCAAAATAACATCAGATTTTGAGAGGCCAGTTGTGTGTTTTGCTTTTCACATTTCAACAACATTGCAAGAACAATTCTGAAATATGGTCCGTTGTGTTGGTAATGGGAACGCCTATGGTTGAAAATCAATGAACAAAAAGATGATATATGTTCTTGAAAGGGGGCACCATATTTGATGATTAGAGGGCACCAGGCGAGTTTCAGACAAATAAAGAATAAGCAGTCATCCCATTTAAAGCTCCCACTGGTGCAATTAACCAGATGAAGTAAAATTTAGTATTTCTTTTTGCTCGTGCTCATCCATACTTTTCCAATGTTAAATTTTGACGGATTTGTGACTCGTTTTTGTCGTAATGGCCTTTGTATCGTATCGTGACTTTCTTTTATGATCTGAAACGTAACTGTCTTCGAAGATTTCAAAGTAGTTGTGACACCCCGGGAAGGTAATATACGGCCCAATGCCAAATAATATAAAAGGTCATAATTCCAGGAGGTAATTACAGACAACTTTACATAAATTTAATATATTTCACCATAAGTTTATCTCTTAGCAAAACACATCAGAATTAAATTGGTTTGTATGGGCTACCCCGTGCAAAATGAGATTTAGATGAGATTTTCCTGTTAATTGGAAACAAATCCGGGTGTGGTTATTTGTCGCTGCTTTGAGTGACTTTTTAAAAAAAAAAATATATCAGGTATAGTGTAGACCCACGTTTTGCTTTCAATGTCAATTTTAGGCCTACTTTAAACGTGGCATTCGTGTCGCGTCAAATTCAATTGATATCACGATAAATCCCCGCTAAATATATCGTGTGAAGCCACGTGTCAAGTTTGAGTCAAACTAGTTTTGTGATTTAACGTTGATTTAATTGATATTAGTTGAATTCGATCAATGCAACTGCTAATAGTTTAATTACCGCTTTTTGCAGAGATGCCATCACAGTGTCTATCATCAATTGTGGAACCAGTATATTTGCCGGTTTTGTCATATTCAGTGTTATTGGCTCTATGTCAGAGCAACTGCAAGTGCCGGTTGAAAAAGTTGCCTCATCTGGTAAGATGTTTTTCTAAGATTTCCCTTTCCAGTGTTAAAATTAAGCTCTTGTTTTCATTTTCTGAGCTGAGCAACTTAATTTTGCCTTTGATTTTTTAAGTCTTATTTCTTTAAGGCACAGATTTCATTACAATCAGGGCTGCCATGAAGATTTATATCATTCCTTTTTGTTTAGATTGCTTGTAGTATAGTATGTATAGCTACAAACATGCAATGTTATGCTCTACTGTATGTTAAGTCACAAAGTTGCCATGTCTCAACATACTCTCTATGGTAATGTTTTTGTAACCCATGTTTGCATGTTTGGAATTTGGAAGTTTTGTGGAAATACGACCACACCCTTAACTTCAATTAAAAATGTAACCACACTCGCTACATAAGAATTTGCATGTTCCAGTCTCTCTGAAGGAAAATTTAGGTTGAGGTCACGGTGAAGATCACACCCCCCTCTTTCCCCCACTTAAAAATAATTTAATTTAAATGTATGATTTATTTGTTCATTGAAAACAAATCTGCGCAAGAAATGGTTAAATATCTTGTGCAGTCGTTGCGCAGATGGATTTTCATATAATCAAACTTTTTATCGCATTTGCTTTTAGGTCCAGGTTTAGCTTTTGTGGCTTATCCCGAGGGAATTGCTCAGATGCCTGTGTCACCGTTATGGGCTATACTTTTTTTTCTCATGCTTCTTACTCTTGGCTTAGATAGTGAGGTAAGCAACATTTACATTTTTAATTGATTTGAATTGAAGTTTTATTTGTAACAGATGAAGTCCTTTTCAATTTAATTATCAACCCCGATCTATCTTCATGAAGGCCATTATGAAAAATTTCCCTTTTTTGTTGCATTTAATTGAAATTTGAAATTTGAGAAATTGCATCATAGTTATCGATAAACTGCATTTTTTTTCGCAGAACTCCATTATGTAAATTTTATGTTATTTATGTAAACAAAATTTAGTTTAAAAACAATTTTTTGCATTGCCACATATTTGTCATAGTTACAGCAATGAACAGATTAGAAGTTTGCAATGTATTCGACCGTGCAGATTTTGTCAGTAAAGCTGCAATGTTATTTAGCCCTTTCACCCCGGGAAATTACATATGGCCTATTGCAAAGCAACATACAACGGTAGATCGTCAGGAGGTAAATGCTCCACGTCAATTCCCGTGCAGTAAGCATTGCTGCCAACATAGATGATAAAATGCATGAAAACAGGGTCACGTGCCACAACAACATTTAGCTTTCGCGAATTTTTAGTCCCTTTGAGAGTGGCCTACGCGTAACATCAATTCTCTCCTCCGTCAACAAAGGAGGAGTCTGCACGCAGGCTACTTTGAGAGTTCAACTGTACTTTTGAATGTTTTCACTGCAGGCTATTTATTGTAACAGTTCATATTTTCTTTTGTATAGTTTGCTATGATTGAGTGCGTTATAACTGGTTTAACTGATGAATACCCTAAGTATTTACGAAAATACAAAGAATTGTTTATCCTTGCAATGTCTGTTGGTTGTTACTTGATTGGCTTGTCGAACGTTACCAGGGTAAGTTTACATTTTTTTACGAAACTACGAGCAATTACGTTATGCTTTCACGAAACTTCGAGCAATTACGTTATGCTTTCACGAAACTTCGAGCAATTACGTTCTGCTTTCACGAAACTTCAGGCAATTTTATATGCAAACGTGCAAGCGTTTTGACGTTTTTATGCGCTCGTGTTTTTTTACGTTATTTGGAAATCGCCGCTTTCTTTAATTGCTGTTGTTGCTGCTGTGTTGGGTGTTACTGCGAATATAAGAGATTCTATTTTGCATGTCTACGTAATTGAAACTAAGACTTGAAATATTTAGGAGAACATTAGAAGAACAACATACTTATTAATGAGCAATGAGGCTATAAAGCCAAATATTCAGTTTCTTAACAACGGGATCTACTATACTCTTGGTTTGGTTTTGCCGAGCGATTTCACTGATTGATTCTAAAATCGGATCATTTTGTAAACGCATGAATCCGATGCGCTAAACTTCGTATTCAAAATTTCATTAAAATTTAGCACATGCTTTAGAGTTTTGGAGAATAAGATACTCTTTAAACCATTATGAAACACTAACTATCCATGTACTTTTTATGATTTTTGCAATTTTCTTTCTTAGGCCGGTGCATACGTACTAAATCTGTTTGACACGCAGTCAGGAGGCGTGTCGTTATTGTTCTTAGCATTCTTCGAAGCATTATGCATAGGATGGTTTTATGGGACAGAAAGGTTAAGCCATAACGTGTACTCTATGACTGGTTCTAAACCAGGCATTTGGTGGACGCTTTGTTGGAAGTACTTCTGCCCTGCGATCATCTTTTCAGTTTTCATTTTCAGTCTTGCCCAGTGGACGGGTGTAACATACAAGACTACATACCATTATCCAGGCTGGGCAGAGGTTCTTGGTTGGGTGTTAGCTTTGAGCTCAATGATTTGCATTCCGATGGGTCTTATCATAGCGTACATAAATGCCAGTGGTCCTTTACAAGAGGTAATCCAGTGTTATTTTTTTTGAAACTGTGTTCCTAAATCTCATTTTATACACACATCTGAACTTCATCAAGTCAAGGTTTTTCTTCTAGCTATCTCGAGGCTTTATGAACCGTTAATTTCTGATTTTATTTCATAATGAATGATGTGATATTTATGATATATATATTTGATATATGTTAATGAAGTTTTACCGAATCTAAAATGTCATATTTTCAAGTGCAAGCGATACCAGTATTGAGCTTATCGTTTGAACGCATTCGTTTGTTTGTGGTACTCCATGCAAAATTTACATGGATTTGCTTATTTATTAGAACTATATCCGGCGAGGGTAAATATTCTTCTAAAAGAGGAAGATTTTATTCGGTGCGAAGTGTTCTGGTCCTCGCATATCATGGCTCCATAGGAGTTTAGTTGTACGAGGGTATGGGAAATGAGAAGGAAATCCTCACCACTAATTGATTTATCAACAGAAAAGGCAGAATACTTACCCTTGTATCTTGGAATGAAAGGTCTAATACATGATCACGGCCGCCTATAGAAATGACAGGCTCCTTAAAATGTATTGTTTTGAAGGTCCCTTTCACTGCATCTACTTACATTGGATTTAAAGTCACTTTTATTCACTAGGTGGCCACGGAAAGTACCAGCTGTTGACTTCGGGTAGTACCCCCCCCCCCCCCACATCTTGTCAGTGGGCCTGGTGTATGACAGCATCTACCACCATTGTCAATTTGTGCGTGGTGACCTGTTAGAGAGGAGCTTTTAACTCTAATTTTGGTTTGTTTGCAGCGTTTGGTTCACATCTGTCAGCCAGATCATGTTGTTATGAAGGAGATCGAAGCTAGGGAGAGCCTTCCTCAAGACGTGACGAATTTGGTGTAAGTATAACTTTAAGAAAAGCCTTGAATCAAACTCGCATCCGTCGAAAAGTTTTTTTGTATCTACAGCCGTTCTGGTTGGTAATAAATATTGCACACTTGCGGGTGCATTCACGCAGATACTGATTTGTTTTATTTGAGCTTGCATCAAATTCATGTTAGATTCAAACATCAAACTTCATTTACATTCAATTAATTTGTCTGCCTTAGCCATTTCAAAATAATTTAATAGAGAGCAAACACTTCGGTGTTAAAAAAAAACAATTGAAAGAACACCTTACGAGGTAAAATAATCTCGAAAATAAACCTTAAAAACACAACAGTCACTTAACAGTCACTTAATTTATTCGTTTTTGAATTAAAACTTTCATGTAAAAGTCATATTTGATAAGGTATGAAGATATATATATACCATATCATCAACATACTCGACAGGTTTGTTTTAATGGGTACTATTCGTTTTTAAAACACACATTTCAAAATGACTTGTGCAACTTTTATTTATCATACGTCTGAAGATGGTGTATATAACGGAGGTAAATTTTGTGAAATTGTGAAACACTCTAATTTCAAAGCGATTATCCATTGAAGACAAAGCGAATTCCCTCAACCTGAAAATCAAATATGAACAAGGCATTTAAATTAATATGCAAAAATAATTTTCACAAAACTTGAAAAACGAAGCGTCCAATTCATTTTATTTCAGAAACCTAAAACTGTCGAGATCCCGTTTGTACAATGCCGAGAGGTGTGAATGTTATTCAGTTAGGCTAGGAGAAAACAATGAGATCAACCATTCAAAGATTTGAACGCTAGCTTGTTTGCTTGAACGCTAATTTGAATGTTAGCTTCAAAGTCATTTCGACTTATTTTTTTCTGTATTTTTTTTTCAGATAAAGTTTACTTCAGACCTGTAGATCGTAGATTGTTTTGGTCAAATTGATTTAACAGTGATTTAATGGAAAAGCTTTGGATGGAATAATGGTATGATCAAAATCCACTCCACTATGTTTAAAGAATTAATGTGAGCCAAGGTTAGCCTTAATAACCATAACGAGTATTTACTGGGAGACATGCATTGCACTTTGTCAATTTCAAATGGAAAATATTGACCGGCCGCATACAGTGTCAACAATTAGTTTTTAATTGTCTAATTGGAATGAACGATTGTTTTGTTTTTGGCTTACATATAGTTGACAATTTAGTTCATAGTGCCTGACAGTTTGTTTCAGTACTACATGAAACAACAATCTAGCTAGTCTACTTTATGTGCTGTTTATATGTGGAAAATGATCCTGGTTAACTGGGACAATATTTTTAGTAGGACTATTTTCAACGTCTGTTTATATGAAGAAATCATCCCCGAGTTGTCGAGAAAAAATCTAAGACGGCAAGCCCGCTAAAGCAATGCCTTTTTGTATCCATGATATTTATTTGGTCTGCACTTGCCCAGTAAAGGCTAAATTTGTCCCGGTTCTCTGGGACTTTTTCAGCTTCTGTTTATGCGTCTAAAATATCTCGGCATCCCGAGATCCCGGCTCAGCAACTAAGAATATGGTCCCACCTAGCCGAAACTATTTTTTTATTTTCGTGTAAATGCAAAGTAGACAACGGTGGTTTGCATTGGATGCTGGGATCCCAATAAGGAAATTAATCTCCTTTAGTAGTCGGGGACTAATTTTTTCATTTCTTCATGTAAACTAATTTCTTCAACTTTCAAATATTTTACGCCATCTTTAAATACTTAATACTGGGGAGTTTTTAACTTGTTTGTATATTAATTTGCTTTGCATTTGAGTCTACGTTTTAATAGTTTTTTAGAAAAGCATTTGTAGTTACGATTGGGGCGGGGCTACTTCGGAGAGGATTGGCAGGGGTGTGCCTTAAAATTTTAAAACAGATAGTGGAATTTGTTTAATTTTTTTCTCAATGAAAATAGGCCAATTTTTGAGAAGAAATTGTGTTTGTTTTTTAAACTCAATTTGAGAACCTTTTAGCTAGCAAAGCACTTCTTTAGTTAAGAGCACCAACTTGTACCATATTGCAGGGGAATAATTTTTCCTTGCTCCCCCTCTCCCGGGAGGTGGCCACACTGCAAAGACTTGGTGAAATTTAGCCCATGTGCAGACGTAACCATTTGTTACACCAAGATAAGTTAATGCGAATAAAAATGAGATTCAAGATCCAACTTTCCTAGATGGATAATAACCTTTGGGAGGGGGGGGGGCAGCAAATGGTGGGTCTACACAGGGACTTCTCATCATTATTTTGCTGATAGTTTGATACCTAATTCAAATCAATAAATTATTTTTGATAATAATATACTCATATTCTTCATCGCTTACATACTAGATCAAAGTTTTAGAATTTATTAATAAATTTGTACATATAAAATGATTTTTAACGATTTCACGATCATGACTTATTCATACATAAATATATAATCGTTGATGCAACATTAAATGATTGGCCAAATGTCAGGGCTTCTTTTAAGGGGGGGATTCTTTTAGTCTCGTTTGTTTTATGTGGTTAGACGCAAACACCTTGTTTTCTGTTGTTTTATGCTGTTTAAAAAAATATATTGACTTTCCAGCTGTTCCCCTCATTATAAAAGAAGCCTTGACAAATTTATCATCGAACTTAGTGGTTGGTCAGGATTTTCCCGTCAACTGGTGCGACTTTGTTCAACGGGGTGAGTTTGTTCACTCGGATTTCGAAGGGTCTAATCACTCTCTGTGTGGTTATTGCTAAGCAGCATACTTATACTCTATGGAGTAGACTACAAGTGTACTACTTAGTAATAATCCCAGAGTCTTTAGACTAGACTCTTTAGAAATCTGAGCGAAAAGAGTTACCCCGCTGACAAAGTCACACCGGCTGACGGTATGGGTTTATACCGGACCAGGGAAACTATACCGGACCAGGGAAACTATACCGGACCAGGGAAATTTATCACTGCTTTTACTTCCATAATGGACTGGAACTTTTTATAAGATCTTAATATATGGGAGAATGACTTTCTATAATTTTTTTATCAGAATTTACCCCGGAAAATTACTGGTGTTGAAATTTTTTATAAATGATAGTCATTTGTTCAATCGGACATGATCAGAGGGCCCACAGGGGACGAGAGATTCGAAGACCAGACCCGTTACAGGTTTTTATTAAAAGAAACAAATCATTTTTATTAGTGAACAATTTATAAGGTATAACTATTTTAAAATCAAGAAATTGTGACAGTGTACGGTATTTTACTAAAATTTTTCGATATAGCATTTTGTATATATTTACGGGACCAAGACTTCCAGAAAGAAGTAATTTGTACGGGACATATGGTGTTTCGTCTTGTTTTCATAAGAAACCGATATGTTTTTAGAAGCATTTTTTGAGTTTCTCTGGTCCCACATATCCTATGAATTTTGATCAACCCCGTATTTTGTTTATGTTGTTGTTAGAAAATACGACTGCGCAACAAATGGCTTCAAGGAACTTTTTACAGTGTTCTCATTCCATTATTCATTTTTTTTTTAATACTTCGCTTAGGTCGTCCTTCAATACAGCAGAAACCCGCATGAAGGAATATACAAAGATAAGAACCTTCTTTTTAACAAAATGAAGTATTAAAGAGTAAAGTTGATGGAAGGATTTTCCATGTTACAAGTGTCCTATTTCTGTAGTTATTTGTTCAACTAGCCTTTCCTGCATTCCCCAGTTAGCTTTTTTTTGAAGGGTGTCACATAAGAAGCATGATACCCAAAATTATAGCCTTTTGAGCGGGTTTCTATTGCAATAAAATCCTAGCTGGATCAACTGATTTGAATTGACGAGCGCAGTTAATTTTTTAAAAAGTTCCTTGGTGCCAGGAGCGGACTACTGTGTGGGCCCCGAGGGGCCTTCTTCAGCTAAAAAAATTGACCTCTGCTTGGCGCCATTTTTTGCACAATCATCTAAACTTTAATTGTAATATGGTTCGTAAAATTTGTATGCATTTTCTATCAGCATTTTTATCGTTGATTTTGATGTATTTATTTTAAAATGTATGTTATTTGGCTTGCAAACCAAAGTAAAGAACATTTTTGAGCGTGGGCACGGTGCTCTCATTTCAGTGGTTCTACGTTTGTCCCAAAATGCGGAAACTCGTTGCCCGATCTATTTCAGTGGTAGTCTTTCTTTGTCACGTAAAATAGGTTTTGAGTTGCGGACAAACATTGCAGAAAATACAGAAAAAGTAACCTTTGTTGAGACATGGACAGGAAATATGGCGATATTTCTCTACATTTCTTAGTTTGTCGTGTTTATTTTGATCGTGTTTGCAAGGTATATAACCAAGTATTTTAATTACCTTATTTCCTCTAATAGGAATTTCGTGCGGCGTTTATTAGAGGGAGGCGTTTATTGCCATTTATGTGTGGAAAGGGGATGCATTTATTTGGGCGTTTATTAGCGGAAATCTGGTATACGATTTTGGGGTTTTATTTTCAAATTAATTATCTGTAAATCTTACAAAATTCTGTATTATTGAAGCACTTTTATCACATAAATTATTTTAACTATTTGAATGTTAGTCTTTTTCTTTGCTCTTTACTGCTTTTTAAAGTTTCCAGTAAGATATTTAAAAGTGATTGTCAATTCTTTTAAAAAGAAAATTGCGAAATTTTTTAGTCAGATTCTGAGTCAAAATTTTAGTCAGAATTTCATAGGCAATATCAGTTTTGTGTTGGATTTTTGTACCAATATAATAGTACATCCTATTATATGTGTATGGGTATTTAAATGTGATTTGTCAGTTCTTTTAAAAAGATAATTTCGAAATCTTTTAGTCAGATTCTGAGTTAAAATTTTAGTCAGAATATCATAGGCAATGTCAGTTTTGTGTTAGATTTTTGTACCCATATATTAGTACACCCTAATATATGGGTATGAGTATGTGCTGCCGATATGGATGGGTTTGAAGGCAGCAAATTCTCTAAACATGGGTATGATTTTTTGCAAAAATGCGTGATTTGGAATGAAACTTAACATTAATATTCGGTATGCACCAAATTTGAACATTAAAGATGGATGGGTTTATAAAATCTCAGTGGCACACTCAGTTTGACAGTGGGACATGTACCACCCGCGATTTTGTACCCTAAAGATGTTTTCAATTCAAAATTTGTTCCGATGAAAACCACAGATTCTTTGACGTCACTAGTTCCCAACTCTTCTCCAATGCTGTTGTTGCTGTTTAGTTGCAGGGATTGTGTCATTAATGGTGGGGCAAAAAGTGAGTGAAAGTTTTGTTTGTTGCAAGGTTGCAAGCAGTATACCGTAGTCTAGCTTGTAGTTGGAAGCAAAATGAGGTAAAAATGAAACAAATAGTTAGGGTTTCTGCGCCAGGAAAGGTGATTTTTCACGGCGAACACGCAGTGGTATATGGAAAGGTAAAGTATAGACTATTATTAAATTATAATTATATATTGTTTGAAATTGTTTTTGCTCTTTTTAGGCCTACCAAAATGGTAGACTTGTTTAAGTGAAAAAGGTTGAGATTAATTAATAAAAGAAAAATTGCTAATAGAGGAATGAATTTTAATTAAAGTAAACTTGTCATCTGCTCCGATGCTGGTCTGTTTTGTGGAAGGAACCAAGCTTTTTTGTGTAGCACATGATGCAAACTTGATATTATTGAGATGTGGTGGTGGGTGGGGCGCCGCCAGCCGCGGTTTCAGGGGCAAGAGGGTCATTATATCCCCCTCTTATATCCTGATAAATTGACTTATTAATTCATTATTACAGTGCATACTGTATGCATCCCTTATGTTGGTGAGTTTATTGTTATAGGTCTGTCAAAATGTCATTGTTATAGGTCTGTCAAAATGTTATAGGTCTGTCAAAATGTTATAGGTCTGTCAAAATTGTGGAGCCACACTTTCGCTATTGTTGTTCTGTTTGGGGCTGCTGTGGTATGACTGAGATCAACCAGTTGCAAAAATTACAAAACCGTGCTGCGCGTATTGTAACTGGCAGCAGTTTTGATGCTCCAGGCCTGCCACTCATAAATAAAGAAACTTGGCTGGAAGACCATAGATGAGCTAATTGCCAGTGAGTCTAATATCATGGTTTTCAAATCTCTTCATGAGCTTTCTCCACAATACATGTGTCATCTTTTCACAAAAACATCCCAGCTGACCTCCAGGAATCTTAGGAATACAGCAACTGACATAAGGTTACCAAAGAAAAACTCCAAAAATGGACAAAAATGTTTTCGTTTAGAGGTGCCAAGTCTCGGAATGGCCTTACAGAGTGTAAGCAGGCATCCTCCCTGAACAGCTTTAAACAAAGTCTTGTTTCGTTTTTGCCATTTGGATTTTCTTTTATTGTAGTTATTTTTTTTAGATTGTAATAGGGTTTTAACAGTATGTATACTGTATTGTAATTGTACTGGATACACCATACAGGGGTGGATTATTCTGCGTGTAGGTGTGAGTTATCATGCTGTCGTATCCACCAGGTTATATGTAACTTTAAAATATCAAAGGAGGTTTTGTGTCATTCTAGATACATCATACAGGGGTGGCTTATTATGGTTGTATGTGTGAGTAATCATGCTGCCGTATCCACCAGTGTGTAACTTTAAAATATCAAAGGTGGTCTTGTGTCATTCTAGATACATCATAAAGGGGTGGCTTATTATGGTTGTATGTGTGAGTAATCATGCTGCCGTATCCACCAGTGTCTAACTTTAAAATATCAAAGGTGGTCTTGTGTTATTCTGGATACAGAATACAGGGGTGGATTATTATGCGTGTAGGTGTGAGTTATCATGCTGCCGTATCCACCAGTGTGTAACTTAAAAATATCAAAGGTGGTCTTGTGTTATTCTGGATACACAATACAGGGGTGGATTATTATGCGTGTAGGTGTGAGTGCTTATTCGAGAGTGGGGATAATTCGAGAGGGGGACTTGATCGAATTTTAACGTTATGATTTTGTTTTTATGTTTGCTTCTGGAATTATGCTGCAGGCATTTAAAACTGAAGACGGTTGTGCTTTGAATTTACGTAACCAAAGCAATTAATTGACATCACTTGCATTTTGATGTTTTAAAATAAAAACATTGCTGATTTTTAAATTAATAGTGAAAAACTATTTAAACATCCACCTCCTGTATTAAGCAAATCTCAGATCTTCAATTGCAAATGACATATAATTGAAGAAGTCAAGAGATGGTAGAAAATGTATGTGAATCTCGGAAATTTACCAGAATCCTCGGACGCGGGTTGGGGGGGAGTTGGACTGGGAGGGGTTGAAGTCCGCCCCCAATGATTTGAAGAACAAAGGTTATTTACATTTACAACAATTGATTAATCAAACCTTTGTTATGTATTTTTCTGAGAGCAATAAGATATAATGACAAACAAAATTGATAATGTGGAAGTTTTCTGTCAAAAAGCATAGACAATGGAGGACACGGAAGTTTTTTTTACCAAAGTCAGGTTACATAATATAAAGGCTTGTTTCCATTTAGCCGTAACTGCCTGCGGCTGCCTGTACTCTCTGTGGTAAGATATAATGACAAACAAAATTGAGAATGAGGAAGTTTTCTGTCAAAAAGCATAGACAATGGAGGACACGGAAGTATTTTTTACCAAAGTCAGGTTACATAATATTAAGGCTTGTTTCCATTTAGCCGTAACTGCCTGCGGCTGCCTGTACTCTCTGTGGTAAGATATAATGACAAACAAAAT
>JAYJMH010042852.1:0-14788 GCA_036873815.1 Phacellophora camtschatica | reverse complement strand
GGTGAGCATCGGACCGTAAAAATAGTAGGTTATCAAAAATTTGATTCCTCAACTTGTTTGTGCTTGTTTCTCGTCTTCTTTGTCGGATACAAATCATGTAAATGTATTTTTAGTTTGTGCTTCGACTACACTTCGTGCAACCGAAGTTTTGTTACGATTTTCGGAGACCAAAATTTTGCGTTGATGCCTCTTTAAGAGATTAAAACTGAAAAGAAATTTAATTAGCACATAGGACAAAAATTTGCATTCATCTGTATAGCTGCAACAATAAACCCGCCTGGTTAGATGGCAAGGCCTAGCGCACGCGGACGATTTTTGTCGTCGAGGAAGGCGATTTTTGTCTTTGCTACGCGCACACGCAACGATTTTTATTCTGAAAAGGAGGATTATTATTCTACGGAGTATATAATACCCCAAATACATAAATTGATATTGCAAATATTGAAAATCTGTCGCCGACGGTAAAAAAGCTTGGTCATCCACTAACGTACACACAGTCGATTTTCGTCGTCAGCAATAAAATTCAGCGACAGAAATCACCGTCCTCAGTGATAAAAATCGCCGGTGCGCGCTAGGCTTAACAGTAGAATTGTGAACAAAAAAACAAACAAACGATTTTGTTCTCTGAAGTTCTTAAAATTTGTTTTGTCAGCTAGTATGTGAAAGTTAAATGGAATATTTGTAAACATTGAACAACGACTATACCAACAAATTATTTTCAAACAAAGATAAAAGTTCTCTTCTTACAAGATAATCCGCACCATTTTCTACATGCGAAGAGTAATCCAAGTTCCCTTATTATTAAAGACGAACACACAGACCTTTCATACTTCCAAAAAATTACAAACAATAAAGAATGTACAGACGACGATGTTTGTCAATGAAAAACCTATTCATTTGATGAGACAACATGAAAGAAGTAACTTTAAGAAAGTTTAGTATTGCAGCTTTGATTGATATGGAGATTAGTCACCCGGACAACTCACACTCGCATTAGGGCACGAGCGTTATAATTTTAGCAGGTGCGGGGTGTAACGCGCACGTCATCTAATTCTAACATTAAAAGAAATTCTAAAACTATTTTCCAACCGGCCAGAAAAGCTATACCTCTTCTCAAATGTCTAAAACAAATTTAATTGTATTTAAATTGCATATATATTTTTTCATACAACTAGAACTATACTATAACGACGGGCTGCATGAAAAGTAAAGATCAATTTTATTACTTTGAAATTGTTTCTTGTTCTACATGTCCTACTTTCCGTGTTTAAAATAAAAACACGGAATGGAGGGCAGGTGGAATTAGAGAAATCGAAGTGTGAATAAAATGAAAATTTTACTTTTCCTAAAGCCCGTGCTATAACTATAAACTATAACTATAAAAAACTAAAATAAAAAACTTCACACCTTGCAAATCTGGCAAACAAAATTTTCTTATAGTCAAAAAGTCTAAAAATTATGATAAATAGAAATTAAAAAGTCCTTGAACAGACTATTAAAATACAACAAGAAAACAAAATAGCTTCTCTTTCAAATACTTGTTGAAGAATAATTTGATGATACACTCGTATACCTTTTCCTGGTCGTTAGAAAAATAATCTCAACTGGTTTTAAAGAGATTCGAGTATCTGTGACCAAGAAAAAATTAATTCCATAATTATAAGTTATTAGTAATGTTATACCGATAAATTATCCTAATTTATTTAATCCTTGAAACCTTACTGGATTTAAACCCTGAAAATTTCTTATTTTAATGTATTCAACCCTTAAAGAATCCTCAAAAGCTCCATAAAACCCTTATACTCATTTGTTATTAATCTACATTGCAAAATGAGCACCTAAATAGATTGAAACTAAACTTGAAACATTTTCAAAAATACCCAAAAGAAATTAACGAGTTTTCGTAGTCAGTGTGATAAATAATTAAAACTTTTTACAATTACAGTAAGGCCCCGTATTTAAGAAACTGATTTTTCAGATTGAGCTCTATTATTTATAAATATTTTATATTCTCTTCTTACTGTTCTTCTGAGAAATTGAGCCCAGAAGTTTCTTATCAGTGATCTCTTAAATTCGGAGCCTTCTGTAAATTATTTTCTGTATGGTGTTATCGTTGTGTATATATATATTTAATTTGTCAATTGTTTTTAAATAAAGTAATGTTCACTAGATTCTTTTCTCTCTCTGTTGCATCTCATGATACATAATGGTTCTTCTGTGTTCAAGATAATCGTTGAACTTTGCCAGCAAGAAAGCAGCAAACAAACAAAATTTTTGTAAGATACCTGAACAACTTTTAATGTAAAGCGTTTCAGTAAGTTTCATAAAAATGACCGCTTCTTCATGGTGTGATGTTACAAATCAGTGATCGTTTTGGAACGCATCAACAGATCCCATCACCATCTGGGAAATTCTCTCCAAACCTCTTGGAAGATTTAATAAGCGACATTGCCACTTTACGCAAGAAGCGATATTGCAGAAGGCGAGCAGAAGGCATCAAGTTATGATATAAGATCAATGCAGCTGTCCATCTGCTGCGCATATACCCATTCATTCTTGATCCCAGTAGATTTAGTAAACTCAAAATGTGCTCACTGCTATCAATGGCATCCCGTCACATCAATCACAGAACTGTTTCTCTTTCGATCAAAATTGTTCTTTCTTTCATCAATTCGAATTCCCTTTCATTTATCCAAAATAAGTGTCCTTGTTTTTTCTTTCCAAAACTATTGTCAAATTCATTCTCCAGTTTGATACTGACAATGTCAATACCACAACTATCAGTCTCGTAATCAGACGGAGTCGGGCTTCGCAACGAGGCAAGTGACGGCACTGATATTACAGATGATGACGTGGATTTGCCATGCCTGTCATTTTGTAAACTGATCCCAGAGTCTCTTGAAAACTGTGAGATATCAGAATTTGTTGAACTATTGCTATGCCAAGAAGTTTTTCTGGAAAATTCTTCAATAATTTTATGCTCGAGTGGATGCTCATCTTTGAAAAATGGCATGAGAAACATGATAGACACGCAAATAGTAGTAAATCCACCAGACAGGATGAATGGGATTTCATATGAGCCAGTTGATTCGTAAATAAAACCTAAAGAAACAATACGATAAAAAGTTATGGTAAATAGAAATAAAATTAGACTGTAAAAGCATAAGTTTTTAAAGGTAATTTAATAAAACTTACTGCTTTAAATTAAAGACGAATCCAAGATAATATCATCAAAGTTATTTAAAAGTAAAGGATTTTTGAACTGCCTCTTTAACAAGATTAAATAATGACAAAAAATGTGTCGTTAAAAGCTGGTTTCCATTTAGCCCTAACTGCCTACGACATTGCCTGCTACAAGGTCGCAGACTGAAAATGTATTTAATAGAAACATATTCCTTGTGATGACCGAGGCTACATAAGTCTGCCTTTGTCGCGGCACTTACAGCGTATCTGAAGCAGAATTTTTTTGGAAACCTGTGTCCAGCCGCAGACATTTGCCGGCAGACATTTGCCGCAGGCAGTTAAAGCTAAATGGAAGCCAACCGTAAAGAGAATCAACGGATATAAAAATGGCTGCAGCAAGGGGTCTTGGCAGTCTATAAGTGATTACCCAATCAGATGGATCAGTTGGAAATATGTCTAGCCCGCGTGCGTCAGTGAACCGAATTGCAAAAAATCTTTAGATGGACTGACCATGTATCCGTTGATTCTTTTTAAGGAAAAACCACTATACTCTTTTTTATTATAAGAACAAAGTTTAGAAGAACGTCGAGGCACAGTTTTAGGCCAGACATCAACAAGAATGTTTTTTAAACAATACAAAAATAAGAAAACCTTGAGGCTCAGCCAAAATTTACATGTTCTTATGAAAAGAATTGAGTGTATTAGTGGCTGCCTGTTCGATTACAAGACACTTGCGACGAAGTAGATAATAACAAGAAAAACATTGTTAATTAGCAAATATTCTGGCATTTAGCAACAATTGTTGTTACCTAGCAAAAAATTGGAACAACTCTGATCCCCTTGCTAAATAATTTGGATTTTTCATTGCAAGTTTTCTTCAAACAGATAAGAGGCAAATAAACAAAATACTGACCGGCTGCTGGCGGGCCTAAAAGCATAAAGAATGACATTCCAACCATCTGAATGGTATAACCAGCTTCAATGTTCTGTTCACCTCCAATTTCTTCGATGATTCTCAATGAATACACAGACGAGCAGGAATCAAAAAAGCCATAAATAATAGTGTAAGAAAGTAGTCCGGGAAAACTGTTCATCAGTGGACAAAGGGTTGTTACCACTCCACATATAAACATCGTTGCCTGGATTGAAAAAATGTTTTTAGTGTTAATGACTCTATTTGGGATCATAAGAGAGAAAACTAAAAAGAGTCTTCTTACTTTGTGACATGTGTTGCTAGGAAAGCGTGTATGGGCGTAGCCTTTCACGTGCAAATGGAGGAGGAGCAATATATAAGTAGGATAATAAGGCTCTGAAAACTTACACGTCGATGATTGTTTTGTTGAGCAAGAAATCCCACACACCCTCCCCCAGATAGCTCACAATAATTGTATCAAGAATCTAAAACATGTCCTAGCGAGCACAGCTAGGCCTACTGGCTGTCTGAAGGGTGTGCTTATGTCAGCTCACAAACAACTATCCGATACTATACTGTCATCAGAGACTCTTAAACTTAAAATAGAAATATAAAAAGTAGACAAATAGCTGTAATTTCTTTTTAAAGTTGCATCATTCAAAAAATTTCGCTATACAAGCAAATAGCAAACAAAAGAAAAAAAAATCATTCAATAAAACTAATATAAATAAAAAACTAAAATACATTGCTCCGCATAGCATACCTGGCAAAAATAAATAGCATTGATTCCTCTAAACATTACAGCAATTTGTCCAAACACGATCTTTCCAATTGACTGAGCTATAGCTATTGTACTGGGAAGGAAGGTTGCTTTGACGAGCGAAACACCAACACCTTCCGCCATGTTTACCTGAGAAAAAAATAAATTATTATCATTCCTAGCTAACCAGAATGGGGACAATATTTGCTTTTTACAAAAGATGATTTACAAAATAAATGAATGAGTAAATAAATGCAAAGAAATATTCATTCAGAACTTTTATTCATAGAAATACAACATCTTACAGTTGTAAGTATAAAATTACATAATAGTCACTCAAATAATTATTCAGAAAACATAATAATTCTCATAATTTTCAATGATTTTCAATAACAGGTTTTTTAGAATTAGGAGCATACTTTTTTGGATTTGTAGTAATTTTTAGGGCAGAAATGATCCTGCTACCAAGGTCGTTAAAAACAAATCATGTCTATAATTTATTTTTGTGCCATAAATGAATCAAAAACAAGTCAAAACAGACGAAAACAGTTGTCTTACGCAAAGCCCTGGACTTATGAGTCTCCGTTAATAGGAAATCATAAGCGTATTGCCGAAAAACTAGACTCGGATACGCTAATTGTTTGGCGTGCATTAAAACGAGGCTTCCTTGTGTAACAAGTCTAAGAAAATTCCAAAAATTTAAATTTGAAAGAAAATAAATTAAAAACGGTTACAATCTAATTTTCGAAATTTACCGAAAAAGCTCATTAAAATTCATTCAGACATAGGATTAGATAGATAGGTAAAATAATGTAAAAATGCACTCACCAAATGCACAGACGGTATGTAATACCCAAAACCGTACATCCATAATGCCATTGCATAAATAAACATTGATTTATTCTTCCATACGGACGGCCTACGTTTTTCTACCATTATTGTTTTGCAATTTTCTTTCTTGTTACACTGTTTACCACCAGTTATTGATCCAAAAATAAGACCACCAAGAAAGAGAGGCAATGCCAACATGGCGCTTAGTCGTAAAGCAATTCGCAACCCAAATTTCTTTATGAGAATTTCCATCAAGAATCCCATCGGCAATGCACCGATACCATGTCCACTTAAGGCAATGCCATAGGCCAGTCCACGTTTAAATTTGAAAAATTTTGGAATGACAAGAACACAAGAAAAATGGACGAATCCAGAACCAATGCCAAACAAAACGCCATAAGTTATAAATAAAATTGGAAGAGTAGTTGCGAAGGAAGAAAGTAAAAGACCTAGGCCAAACAACAGGGCACCCAAGCAACAGATAATGCGATAGCCAAAATGAGGCAGTAGCAGGTTGACCACCAATGAACTCAAATAGCAGATGGCGTATGATACTGATCCAATCCATGCTGAAAAAAATAAGAGAAATCGTGAATTTCTAGCGATAAGATCTGAATTATTAAAAGATATGTATTGCATCCTGGAGAAAGGACATTAACTATTAACCATTTAAAAAAGTTGCTGGGCACAATGGCAAGGATGTCCTAGCACGGGTAAAAATGGAACGCGTACCACAACTAACGGCTCGGCTTGGATAAAACTCGTGGTGTGAAAGCTATGCGGAACCATCAAGAAAGAGAGGCAATGCCAAGAGAGGCAATTCTTTTTGGTACGGGTATTAAATATCCGTGCCATGCCAAAAAACTTCTGCAGTGTAAATGGGGCTTAATCTTGCTCGGCTGATGTCCCATAAATGAACATAATCGCATCAACAAGTTAGAAGTAAGTAAATGCTATGGGTTATTTCACAAATTGTACTCTGGCTCTTTGATTTATTTGCCGACTTGGGGCTGGGAAAGAGCGGCCAAAGTTAAGGGAGAGGGTACAAAATGTGGGAATTATGTAATGTGGTAAGTGAAAGCACTTTATTTTGAGATCAGTGAATGAAAGCCAGACGTATTACACGATTTCGTTATTTGTTTCCATGCGTTCTTTAGCAGATTCGATGTCGCTCGATTGGTTGCTTTCTCCTGGCTGAATTGAATAAAATTCACACCTTGCGGCATTGTTCGAGTGAGATTCAGAAAATTTGACATCTCGGAATAAAATGAAAATGTACGCTTCGCTCTTCAAGTTTTTTCAAAAATTGTTGTTGGAGATTAATTTTATGTCTTGGATCATATCTGGTTAAGGGGACTTTTCGATATCACAAGAAACACGAAACCTATGGTGACAGGAGTGACGTCAAATCTGCCAAAGAACGCAAGGAAACAAGAAAAATCCCTGGGAACGAGGTTGAAGAAAGTCAACTCATATGTCTTCCTTCGCAGGCCACATGCTAATTTTTAGTCTGGTCAAGCGTCAGGTTCCAGTAAAAGGCCTGGGCTCAAACAAGCAGGTAGGGATAATGTCTCCCCGATTTCCAGAAGAAAGCTTAAAGACCGGAAATAAAACTGAAATTAATAAATTACCACACGTAAACATAGCCACCAACAATGGAGAACCGTAATCTTAACAATTCATTTTTAATTCGGCAATCACTTATCAATCTTAAATCTATTAAAAATCTTTTTTCATTACGTATTTATGGTTTATCTAAATGATACCACAATAAGTGTATTCTATACTGATATTTTCTCGTATTTAAAAACAGAACTGAAATTTGGAATACTTTTATCAATGTTCCTTCACACTTATGAATGCTTTAAATTAGGACTAACATCCAAACAGTTTTAAAATCCAAATTTGTTCTGACTAAAACGTAAAAACAGGAGGAGAATTTTACCTATTTCTATTTATGAACCAAAATCCCAAGCCCTGGCATGCTTGAACCAATATTGCATAAACTGATGAAATTTCGTGAAAACAGCAAGCTATTCAAAAAGAATATCCATTGTAGTCAGTTTTGAATATGAAGAAAATAATTCAGAAGATAGAAATGAGAAAAGGATTTTGAAATAGAAATGCGGAGACCAGGAGTAGGTCCTCCCCACAGTTCCCCTTTCGCCTTCTTTTCTCTTGGGCAGACTTGAGCAAGTCCATCCATTTTTAATGTAGCAAATTACACAAAGGTATTCTCACAATAAAATGCATAAATTGCATTTGTTGCTGTCAAATTTAGGCCACTGGCACACAGTCTTTCTTAAGTCTGTTAAATCCCTTAACAAACGAAAAGAGATTCCCTTTTTCTTGCCTTCATTTTCATAATGGTACAGAGTCTGAAGTTCGAATAAAACAAAACAACATAAAACACCAATAATGCAGGTGCTCCTTCACAGAAAAACAATCAAATTTTAATGCGCTTTCAGAAAGTCACACTATTCCAGATTCCTCGTTCGATCAACGGATGCTTGGACGAACTAGAGATAAAATAAAAAAAAACAGAAACAACGCAAAAAATATATATTCAACGATATTTGTGTTGCTAATGTGCATACATTTGCCTTCGCACTCAAAATCATGGAAATGTAGGACCCAAACAACTTGTTTTCATCAAATAAAAACATTTTTGAAAGTGTGGAAGAAACAAAAAACAAGTGTGCCAAAATATGAACAAATACTGGTTAAATTATGCCACAACACATTTCTTTTTCTGACAAACGTAGGAAACGCTAAATGTTTTGATTTGATTTAATTCGTTAAAACTTGCTACAATTTATGAGCGAGCGTTGTCTAATATGTAATAAAAATAACAGAATTAATTAATCTCCAGTCCGGAAAAGACGATGAGACTCAGGACAAACTGGTTGGGCAGCGTCTGAAAAAGTATTACCTAATTGGTTCCTCTCGCCATTCCGAATAATTGATAAGCAATGCCATGTCGATTCCGGCTATTACAACAATATTAATTTATGATAACGAATAAAGGAATAAAGCTCAATAGTGGACGAAGCTTGTGTTCCGAAAACTTAAAAAAAAAATTTAATTTCTTTGACTGAGTACCCAAAGTATCTTGTTAACTTTTCAACAGCCACCCCTATTACTGGTTTCTTACATACTGGATTGAAAAAATGTGCAAGCAAATTTCGAAAATTATATTCAATTTGAAATTCAATAGTTAAAAAAAATCATATTATAATGTTTCCATCCTTGCTGATCAAACGTCGTCGTCTCCCTCTCGAAAATAAATATCACACGACTCCCTCCTTTGAAAAATCAAAAACGTTTCGTGATGTTGAAATGAACAAATTATCGAAAAGGACAAAATAACTGTTTCAAAAATTGTATGTAATATTGTGCAGCATTTCCATCTCACTCAGATGAAATTTTTTCATTTCATCTTCAACTCAATCACGATATTCTCATCTTAATCACAACATGATGAATGATTTTTTGATTGATCTGAAACAAATTCAAAGGTCTGACGCTCTGAAAAGGAACTGCGGAGGAGAATCCATCCCTGGCTACTCTCAGGTGGTCAGGTGTTGCAGGTACAGGCAACTGCGTTTCTGCATCACAACAACGAGAAATTTAAATTCGACAGCAAAAAATATTTTGATCATCTGCAGATCAAAATAAAGATGACTGGGAGCCCTACCTAAAGTCTGTTTAATTATTTGATTACGCTTTATCACAAGTTCTTCGTTTGATGGGCCTATCCCAAAAATAGAATTTGTATACCTACTGTCCAGAAAAGTTATTGGATGTGGCAATATTTAATTATTCAATACCAAAAGCAAAATAAATACAACCAGAGAGTTCCAGTGCGGTTCTCAGCAAATGACCGAAGCCAAAAGTTAAGGGTAGTAGCAAATGCCAAATTGTTATTTAATATTCACAAGCACATGTGAAGCACCAAAAACAAAAATCTCGTTGGCCTAACTAAAATTCAACAACTCAACCAAATCGCAGAACACACCGACAACACTAAAATTCCCCGCCCGAAACCGAAAGGCAGACGCAACAGACGAAAAAACCCGCCAATTTGAAACCTGGGAGGGGAGGGGACCGGGAAAATAGAGAGGGTTATAGATTTCCAAACATCGTTTTGAAGGGACTATGACATTTTCCAACAGTTTCTCACTTTATCTAACAGTAAATTTAAGGGGTCATTAAAACATCGATATATGTCAAAATTAATGACAATACATATAATGGAGAAACAGAAAGTAAATTTTAAAACCAGCAAAGTTTTGTTTCGTGTTAAATCAAATGAATGAAACTGAATGTTCCACCAAAAAATGATCTGTCATCATTTCCATGACTTGGGTGTCAAAAAGTTTGCAGTGTCAAAAAGAAATATAGAAGGGTTAAAAGACTCAAAATGGGGAATCCCCATCAAGTCTGCATAGAATTTATTTGCTTTCGCCGGGTTGACAAATATTATTTTAAGAACATTCAATATAAATAAAAAAGTAACTGGAAAGCATTTCCAAATTTTATGAGAAAATTTAATAATTCGGGTAGAAGCATTCTGAGATAAAATCAAGGCCAAAAATGCATTTCTTCCCAAAGGCACATGCTACTATTTTCCAAAATGACATGAACCTTTTTCAAAAATTACATGAAACATTTAAAATTTGTTTCTGAAATCAAAATGAAAATCCTCAAAAGAAGATTAATTCTTCTAAGAATGCAAATAGCAGTCATTATTTAGTTTGATCAACACAACACAACAAAGCAACAACAATCTGCTCTCTATTGCAGCATTGCAGCTTTCATTTGCAATTCAGCACACACACATTG
This sequence comes from Phacellophora camtschatica, assembly GCA_036873815.1. Classification (NCBI taxonomy): domain Eukaryota; kingdom Metazoa; phylum Cnidaria; class Scyphozoa; order Semaeostomeae; family Ulmaridae; genus Phacellophora; species Phacellophora camtschatica. Next base: position 4,256 of record JAYJMH010042852.1, on the reverse strand, counting down.
ATTCCGTCCTGACCATATTTTAATTTAAAACAACACGTTGAATTCTAAACTAAGAATCTATTTGCTTTGACAACAGTAATAGCTTTCATCAAAAATACAAAATATAATGATAATAAAAAAGCTGAAACATGCGGCTTCTGTTTATCATTTTCTTGTAAAAAAATAAAATGTTGTCTAGAACTACAATCTGCAAGGGCCGCTTCACTCAAGTGAACTTGCAAGTGCCTATTTTAATGTTGCCCTCACATGCAGCGATCATTGAAAAAATAACGCCGAAACAAAAGCAACAACATCTCCATTGTTCTGAAGATACCTTGTATGCACAGAGAATTGCAAATTCATTTCCAAGTGTCCTCGTGATAATACCTAACGAGCTCTGCCAATATATTGCTTCTAAAGTAATTTCCCTTCCCTTGCTTGACAGCAAGAGAAAGTAAAACGAATTCCTTGGAAAATTTTTTGTTCGAAAGCATTGATGATGAACATTACATTACATTAAATGATGCAAAATAAATTGACAAATATATAAGCTTATAAATATAAAAACTGGATGCCAAAGGAACAGGCATCGCAACAATCTGTTGGTTGTCCTACATAAAGCAAGGTTAAACTGAGAGAAAAAACGAACGCTATCACACATTGGAAACATGTACAGTACCTGCTAAGCTTTCTGTGGCCTTAAATTCAGCGATCAAAGCAACGAAGACAGTTCCAAATGATGTGTAAAACCCCATCACGATGAATTCAACAAAAAATACAACAAAGCAAACGATCCAGGAATAAAAACTGTCCGTTTTTCTTCCACAAATCGTTGGATCCATATCGCCTTTCATCTTTTTACTTCTCAAAAAATTGAGATCAACCTAGAAAACATTCTTCCTCAGACTTTTGGGTCTGCTGGACTTTTTAAGCCATTGTGCTACAACAGCCAATCAAGATAAGTAATTGCAATTAGATAGACAGGAAGGGCTAGCATAATCGGTCCGTCCGCTGTGATTGGCCAAAAAACAATGTCAAGGTCCAACACGTGATAGACTATCAATGCTTGATAGACCTCGTTGAAGTGACTCGACTCACGAGACCTGCAGCTGTCATTAAAGAGGAAACCCCATCGCTCTTGACAACGATTGTCTGCCTTCGCAGTTTCAAGACCTTTTCGTACCTGACACAGATGAACGGGATAAACAGGTTTGCAGGAATCTCAGAAGCGTTCTATTTCAAGTATGCATTTCTCAAAACCTGTTATACCCATGAACGGAAGATTTCTTTAAAACCAAACAATTCATTTTCTGTCTGTAGTTGATGGTATTCTTGTTCTAGTTTTTCGTTCAGTTTAGTATGGTTTACTAAGCTCGTTTTATTGCAAGTTTAAAATTCACGGCCATGTATACTATGTGTACTATTTGTATCCCAGAGGAGGGGGGCAGTACCACCTGACTTGGGTAAGGGGGCATGTCCTGTATTTTTGGGTCTGGGAATTCGGATTCGATAATATATTCTTGGGTCTGAAAAATTTGGGTAAAATATTTTTGTGTAAAATATTAAATACCAGATAGAAATATTAATAAAAGATTTTGGCAGGCATCAAAAATGCTCCATGTTATTATACTTTTGGGTTTCTGTTTTCATTCCATTGTATTTTTGGGTCAGCTGAAGAATTCCTCGGACATAGATGGTACTGCCCCCCTCCCTGGGATTTATATTTGGATTATGGCAATGATGATGAAAGACAATACTTCAAACGAGGGGAAGTAAATAACTATGCGATACGTAAAAGAATTTAAACGAAAAAATGGTAAATCAAACAATGTTTTTTAAGCACGATTTCAATACCATCTGAAAGGGAAAACTATCCTTTTTAAACACAAACGACAACAAAATGTATTTAATATATATGCAAAAAACCAGTTTTGTTGTAATGGCCTAATTACTCAGCAAAGCCCATACGAATTGAAATCCAATTAACTTGCATAAAACCGGCAAAGCGGCAACAAACAATCAATTGTCCTGCATTAAATGTTAAACACCTGTAAATAATGGACATAAAACAAATGCTTTCCTCTTGAAACACTCTTTTTTATGAAAAAAATCACAAGACCCTCTTTTATTGGTCTGTCTCGACTCTCGAGGGTAAAAGGGCCCTTCACAAACCAGGCTGAAAATTCTCATGTAAAGGGCCTCCAAATTTATACGATAAGCCAATGATGGAACGAACCAATTATATAATTGATTGGCGATGAACTAATTAAGAGCTTATTGGAATTGGGTCATCTAATTTCGATAAACTCACGATGAGCTGAACCAATCTGAAAAATAGGTTTGCTCCATCATTGGCTCATCGTGAAAATTTACCCTAAGCTAGAAGTGGCAGTATTTATTACAAAATCACTAAAATCGCGATCAAAAAATACCATTAAATTTTCATTTTGTAAATATATAGTAATATACAACAGATGCACCTAAATGAGCAACATGTTAATAAGGAGGTACATATCTTTTTCTAAGTTAAAGAATTTTTAAATGTTAAAGTTTTGCACTGCAATTTCTTGATTTTTTCAATGTCGTTTCTCGTTAATTGCAGCTAACACAAACGAAATGAAGCCAGCAAGCACGAAATAATTTCTTGAAAGAAGTAAGAGGTAAGGGAGCGATCATTGAGTAATGAGGGGAGGGGGGATGGAGGCTTTTAAAAAAGTAACCAAAAAATATTTGCACCCCAGTAAAATAGCCTTGAAAAATATCGTGTCCCAGCAAACAGAAGTAATAAATTTCCGTACCCCAGTCCCTTGTACAGCACATAACAATCTATCTACCCTCTCTACTGCCGCGTCTACACCAATACCAGCAAATTTTTCTTGACAAGTTTTACTTTCCTGGTGTAGGCTACGAAACTTAACACGTTTTCCTTGAATAGTGTCCTTGTTCAAAAACATTCTATATTTTTAACAAGGAACCTTAACAAGGAAGAAATTTAAAAATATTAAACTTGCTTAGTAGACGGTATAGAAAAGCAAAATAAAATTTATCAAGCAAAAATTGATTGATATTTAATTTAAAATTCCAAAAAGAATTTGGCACCCCAGCAAATTCTGAAAAACAGTTTCCATGCCCCAGTTAAAGAATTTTCAAAAATTTTATACCCCAGCTGTTTTCCCTCTGCCCCGTTCTCCCCAGTACTTAATGACCGCTCCCTAAACAGAAATTAAAGATTTTTGAATATTTAATTTGAAATTTTCTTCTCTCTTGCGTATAACACAACAGTGCAGTTGTACATTCAATCCAATTTTAAACAAGTTTTGAAACCTGTTGAAAACGACCAGGGACAGGTTCAAGGCTAACCGAATTACATAGAACTAACCACATAAAAACAAAAAAATACCATCACATTCACACACCACACGATAACAAAGTAAGTGCTCCGGTCACCACACAAACGAGAAAAAAGACAGCCAGCAGTATCAAAAACTGCTCTGTTGAAATTGTGACAAGATGTGACACGACAACGACATGTCAAAGTAACAATATATTTTGTCACTATTTATGTTCAAAGTCCTGTCTCTGTCTTTGGTAATGCCCCTCTTGTATAATCCCTTGCTGTGAATATCATCTATTATAACAGAAGTCATCATCATAATCATCAATAATTAAATGGTGAAATCATATAAGTCACAGTTCACAAAACACAAACTAATGCATATATTTATATATTTAGTTATATATCAGGTGTCCGCAGAGTCATTTTGCAGGAGACATAATTAACTTTCATATTTTTTTCCTGAATTTATTTGATAAAACAGGCTTGAACTTAAAGATAGACACTTTTCTTGTCAAAATCAGACGAAAAGCCGCCCAGTTATGTTAAATTTAGGATATCTTCAAAACAAGGAAATGACTTTTTGGCCTAATTGATAAAAATTTGGTTTTTATGCCTTATGAAGGTTGAAATAAACATTTGAATATCATAGGTCAATAAATAAGGACACAAGGGTATACTTTGTGAGCTGTGTTACAAGGGTATACTTTGTGAGCTGTGTTACAAGGGTATACTTTGTGAGCTGTGTTACAAGGGTATATTTTGCGAGCTGTGTTACAAGGGTATACTTTGCGAGCTGTGTTACAAAGGTATACTTTGCGAGCTGTGTTACAAGGGTATACTTTGTGTCAATAAATCGGAGACGATACAGAGACGTAGGAAGCATTTGAATAGTGGAGGGGCACAACATTTTAAGGGCACTTTGACCACACCCAGTTTTATT